>JADFUC010000181.1:0-129124 GCA_019722365.1 Lithospermum erythrorhizon | reverse complement strand
TCAGTATGCTTCGTTCCAGTTACGTATTGCTATTTTCCTATTGACCCGGGCCTTTTGGAGCCTTGATTTTGCACAGCGACTTACGGAGTGCGATTTGAACCTGTGACTTTTGTATCCTTGATTTTGAACCACATAAGTTGTGGAGTCTTCAATTTAAACCAGGTGGTTTGCTTAAGATTCTTCATTTTTGAGCCATGGCATTGGAACATCGAGCGGCCGAATTTAATCCAATAAAATTAGGAGTTTTCGAGCCCAATTTTAATTGACATTCATCTTGTGTGTTTCTGGGAACCCACAGTAAAGCCCTTATTTTTTTACTTCGATTAATTCAGGGAGCTTGATTTCACCCGGAACCTACGTTAGATCCAAGGGTTTGATTTGAATTTAGGGACTGTCGAAACCACAATCTTCCCTTTTTGAGTGGCTCGACCCTTAATTAATTTGATTAATTCATCTTAATTAATTTAATTATTTTTTTGATAAATTTTTCGATGTCTATAGTTGTCCCCTCGAGCACAGTACATCACGGAGTAGGTGTGGAGTTCGACCAGACAATATTCATTTCAATAACATTGGTTTTTATGGGTCTTTATTTTAGGCATGTATTTATCGCTTTTATGGATTGCATCGGTCTCTTGTTTGACTTGTTGGATGAAGCGGTTGGATGTGGACTTGCTTCTGATGTGAATTTAGTACACATTGGTCTAGTTAATAGTTCTTCCCCTCGGCGGGGAGGTCGAGTTTGTGATTAACGTATTTGGGACTTCTGCGGCTTATATTTAAAACACGGCCACCCAGATTTATCATCCATGTCATTTGGGGACTTTGCGGGATGATAACTCGTTTCGAGGATCTTACTGCCGAATCCCGTGATTCCGCGATCACTGATCTCGATTCACTGATCATTTGAGGGACTTGTAGTATAGTTGACTTGTTTAGGATTTGTTGTGATATGATTTGTATGTCATGATCCTTAATTAAGTCTTCAGTTTCAGGATTGACTTGGTGAAGACTTATTTGTGATTTAATACCAAGGTGGCTTGGATCCCATTTAATTCTCAATTTGTTAGAGAATTAAATTTCTTGAGGGTTTTGTGTTAACATGAATTTAGTACATGTTAAAACCCACTAATTCTTGATCCGTAGAGGATTTAATAGAAATGTATTTATTTGAGATTTGATGTTAACATGAATTTAGTACCTATTAAGATCCCGTTTTAATTCTCGATCCGTAGAGGATTTAATGAAATTGGTTTTCAGTCTTACTAACATAAATACGTTATATGTTAGTACTCTAGATTATTGCATTTATATTTATCCGAACCTAAATGAATTTACTTGAATTAATGTTTCCAATTTTAACATGAATTTAAGTCATATTAAATATTTAAAGAGGTAATCTTGGCCCAAGTGGAGTTTCAAGATTAATTATTTTTAATTTTAAAATTTGTTAAGAGATTAAACTCCTATTTTTCGTATTTTCATTTCGATATCGGTCTATTTGGAAATAAATATTTAGGAATAAATTCAAGGTAATTCTGATATCTATATATTTCCTTGAGGATTTCCGGAACCCTTTCGTGTGGTGAAGATGTTCGATTGTCTCAGTCTGAACATAGGCTTTCTTCATCACTGAAACGAACCAACGGGCTTTTGGCTTCGGGTCACTAGGCTTTCTCTGACTAAGCATGAGATGAGACATAAAATCAAGTTTTCATCATCTTCTTCCTGCCCTAGGCAGCGGCTCAGTATAGTTGGGGTTTTTTTATTTTCGTCTTTTTCTTGCACAACTTGATACACTTTGATGTTTTTATATGATTACGTAATCATACTAACATCTCTTCGTAATACTGCCAAGATTAAAGATGAGGATTTCATTAAAGTTTCCAACTTTTGAAGAATTTGAGTTTAAGTAATAAATTAGTAACTTTATTCTTCCTCAAATATTTTAATTGCTTGCTTGTGTGTCTTGATGGTGTGTGCATGTTTCTTGATGATCTTCATCTTTCATTAAATCATGAAATCAAAACTTTGTATGCTTTGATGATCGTGTGAATTTTTTGACTTTATTTGTGCTTGTGATCACCAATTGCCTCCATGTACTAGTTTGATAATAAAAATCTGATCTTTTAACTTCTGCTTTGTATTCTAAAATATAAAATAATTTAGCCAAAATCGATTCGGTTAAAATGCTGTAACGTCCATAACTTTTGCATCGCTTATACATTTTTGATATCGAACTCGATTAGTGCTTTCAGGATACCCCTTTTTAGCTTAAGATTACATTTCTTAGTTCAAATTCTTTTTTGTTTCTATATATATGGGCCCGTCTGCGGCTGTTTTCACGATAGCGTTATGATCAATTAATAGAGATACATCTACAAAAACTTCATATCCCGAATCAACATAGAAACTGATCCAATTAATCAAGATACACCAACGAGGATGTGTCATACAATTTTGCTTCTCGACAAATATAATGCATTTTTGTTATTCTAAAAGCGGTTATTCTTTTTTGGTAATAGAGAGACTTGTTATTCTTAACTAAATTTGGAAATGAAAAGAACTTCCTTGTTCTATTTTTTATCAAAATATCAATATTTCTATAAAAAAAAAGATTTTCTTTATATTTAACAGAGAAATATTGTTATTGCAGGCGGTTGTTTGATAGGTAGAAGATCTTCCGCTCATTACGGAAGTCGAGATATGAGCCCTTCAAGTTTGAAACTTTGAGGTTCGGATTTCACGACTAACTACTACAGCTTTGGGAATTGTTTCTCTAACTCGGGACTCCGATTGATTGATTAAATTTTCAACTTGCTCGTCACAGAGTCTAGTTTGTGCTAATTTTTAGAGTTTCTACGGATAGTTTTAGGCCTCGCATTTCATCCAAGAACGACCACGAGAAATGCAGAGATTCAACCCATCGTTTGCTTTTAGGCTCTCTTTTTGATTTAGCGTCTGCTTTCGTGTGCCTTGCATTCATGTAAGCGTAAATTGGAACTTGTATGTAGGATGGACCTTAAGAACTCATTTGGTACATTCCTTCCCCTCTTCTCTTCTTTTACTTATTTTATTTTCCTTCTTTGTTTTTGTGGGTTGAGCTTATGACAGGATGTTTTGCACGTGCTCTTAACATCCTTTGTTGATATACGCTTTCTTTAGTCATAGCTCTTGTAGGTGGTAGCATATATATCCTATACCCCGATGCCTTTGGTCTAATCAACCATGAGTTTTAGTGGTGGTGAATGCGAGCACGTTACGCTTTAGCTTTCTCATTGCTTTGCTCTTGGAGGCCCCCTAACTTTATTTGGTTTTAGTCCTTGTCTCGGTAACTCCTTTGTTTGAGGGCGTTAGTAGAAGTAGGTAATGTTCCCTACTTGCTTTGCAACCTTCTTCTTTGAGTGTTTTCTTTGACTCTCGGCCTTTTTCTTGATTTGATAATATGAGTAACTCATGAGTTGGAGATGATCGTTCTTCTCCTACTCGTTACTCTGCTGTGATGTTGGTGCTTCCTCATGACAGAGGGGATAGGCGCCCCTTTGGACTGCGTGGTCCTTGGGGTTCGTGCTTATCTTCCTTTGAAGTGTAAGGTGTATCGCATTGTACTCTTTATGGTTTGATTCATCTTGATTTTCTTGTGCTTTATGCTCTGCCTTTAGTGCTCATCACCCTTTTTGGTTTGTTGTTGTTTTGTTTCTTCTGTCCTACATTAGAGTTACCTTGAGGCCGATCCAGGTCTTGATTTCCTCACTTTGCGTATGAGTGGGTCTGGAGGAAGATAAGTCACGGTTCTTATAACATAACTTGACAGCCCTATAGAGTGCTAGCTGCGTGGCATGATTTTCTACAGCTCAGAATCGGATAGAGGTGAGTTGGGTCTTGTTTAGGAGAAGTCCATATCTTAAGGGACCGGATCGATTCTTAGAGCCTCTCACGGCTTCGATTTAGGTAGCGTGATATCTGTTGGGCATCAGTGAAGGGCCCTCCCCAGATTTGTGGCAATTTTGGGCGTTGATTCTTTGAGATGGGGCGGAAGATAACTCAACCCGTTGTGGTAGTATCCTTGATAGTACCTTATTATCTAATCTTTGTTAAGCTATACTTTGTGTTTATGGCCCTTTCGGATGCTTTCTGCGGGCCTTTGGTGGTGCTGTCCACGATACTGCATCATTCGGTAGATTATCTATATCTCTATGGATTTACTTGGGCTCGAGAATGCTTACGTGTGGTAGCCGTTTATTTGATGAAGTGCCCTGTCTTTGGTGTTTGTGCCGATCTTTGGATAGTGATACGAGAATTCACCATGTATCGATTTACGCTTTGGATTTATCACCGTTTGGCTTCGTTCGGATGGGCGTACTGCATCTCGGCATGGATTGGCTGCAGATTATTCTCTCAACATCTATGTGGGTCATGAAAGCGTAGGCCAAAGCTCTATCAAAGATGGCCCTGTGGATCTGTTGTCCTAGTGGACCAGCCATTCTTCATCGCCGTGCTTGGGATTCTCGTGTGAATATCCATTTGGCGTTACGGAGATCGACGCTGATTTGGAAGAGGAGTTCTATTGTGCGGCCTTCCTATCTTGCTGGTTATGTGTGTTTGTACTCCCTGTTGAGCCCTTGGGTTTTATTCGTGCAAGTGTATTCAAGATGGCTAGCGTTATGGCCAAAGGGTCGAGGGTTAGTTTGGCTCCTCCGATCGTTGCTTGTGCATAGAAGTTTATCGAGATATTGCTTTTTGATCGTGACTTCGAGCATCTTCCACTCGATATCTTTTCGGTTGGATGGGGCTTATTTACATGCTCACCGACACGCTACTAATAGACCAGATGGTCCTTTGATGGTGCGGTATCACGGTAAAGGCAGAGGTAAAGTTTATTCCCTTAGTGATGCTCGCACAGTACTTCTTCATTAGCAGTGACTGTAAGCTAGTCGCCTGATCGGCCCGAGAACGCTGTAACCCGATGTGAGTGAGCAATACGATGCTGATCGTGCTTCTTTGTTAGTGTTGAGAGCAATTCGAGTATGCCAATGAATTTAGTCGAGAATTCATGGTAGAACTTCTACTGACCCCTATCGACTTCTCCCGGCGGTTAGGCTACGCACCGATTGTGCCGGTCTTTTGATAGTACCCGAGAGATGGCAGATTTGTCCATGGGCCTCAAATTCTGGCGCTTGTGCGTCTTATCTAGAGCAAGGCAAACAGTCACGTTCCCAGGTGATACCACTTTGAATAGCCAGCCCGTTGGTTATAAATCGTGGCTCAACAGGTTCTTTTCATTTGATATTCCTCTTTTGTATGTCTAAGAAACACGGTAAAGAAGGAAGTCTTTCTCCGGGGCATGCATCCTTCTTCTTTGATTTTCAAGTCATCGAGGTTTTGGCAGAGAGCGTTCTCTGAAAATTCTGCGAGAGGGTAGGGATCAGAAGCATCCAGAGAGGTGCTCGGAAGGAGGCTTCTTAGATACTCGTGATTCGGAGTGATTCCTTTGGCTTACCTACTCAGGAGAGAGTTACGATTCATATACCCTTTGGTGATCCCCAATAATCTTTGTCGAGAGAGGAGCAGGTGTTCTAGTTCTTCATCTTTTTTTGCGTTAGTTTCCTTTTTACTCTTGCATTTGGTTCCTCCTTTTTTCTTGAATTGAGGTGGTGGAAATCTCTTCGTGCGCTAGAGAGGCTGGGTATGCGAGGCTTGTTGACACCGGGGAATCTCCCGAGTGTTTCGCCACGGAAGTTGTTGAGTCATCTCCCCCTACTCCCCCTATTCTTTCTTTGGCTCAAGAGGCGGATAATATTCTCGTGCTGGAGCTTCTTCTCTTTGGTCTCGAATATGTACTAGGCTAGAGGCCGGAAATCACTGACCTATAGTCTTTGAAGGAATGTCATTGCCTTCCAGGTTCTTGCACGGTTGGGGTTGGAGGTCGTTCCTGATCTTCATTGCAAGTATGAGACTACTTTCGATCGGTGAGGAAGGCACATTTCGACATGACGATCGGCTTTTGCCAGAGTGAGGTTTCCGAGATTTCTTGTGAATTAACTCTTCTGATGATGTCCTCTTAAGATCTAGCCTTGAGCGTCAACTGCAGTTTAGGAGGTAGAAGCGGACCAAAGCGGCTACTTTGGAGGCACATGCGAGATTTGGAGATTCGCTCGAGAGCGGAGGTCCGTTGTTACTTAGCTTGATCTTGGGCGATGAGCCATACGGTAGATTTATACCTTGGAAGAGAAGGTTCGAACAGAGCGGACTAAGTATTTGGGATCTTTGTCCGCAGAGTTAGAAGCTGCTAGACTAGGCCTCGTAGGATTATTGTAGTAGCTTAACCTTTAGATCACGTTTTTGTCTTTCCTATGTTTGATGTACTGGATCTTTTTGCTCCGTTATGGTTTATTCCACTTAATGCATTTCTCTTAGATTGTTTATTCTTTACTTTTCCATTCTTTAGTTTAACGTGCCTTGATTTAATCCAGAGCCCTGTAGGACAACATGGATATTATTTTTAGGTAATGTTTGCACTTGATATGTCAATTGCTTTCATCATGAATCGCTCATGAGGATCGAAGCGAAGCGTAGTTCAAGGGGTTAGTATTTTAAACTTCCGTGTAAAGGAAGGTAGGCGGGTTTATCCTCGTACTTTCGAGGAGGTTGTGGGTAGTTTATCCTCATGCTTATGAGGGTTGGGCAGTTTATCCTCATCTTCCGGGGAGGTGGTAGGCGATTTATCCTGAGTGCTCGGGGAGTGCTTTGAGTGTGTTTTAGAAGTATTTGAACCTCGGGTTTAAAGCCCCAGCTCGATGCGTCTTTACCACTTGTTTTGGTAGTTTCTTGTGCGCTTGAAGTCTCAACTTGAGTCGGCGACTTTCATGAATATAGGATATTGTTGACATAGGGTGGCGTCGACCTTCGAGGTAGGCATTAGTTCATGATGTCTGCTGGGTAGGCGTATCTATGTATGGGGTCGTTCCCATGCCACTTGAAGAACTCATAGGGTTTGTTTGTAGATATAGCGTCAGATCCCTAGTTCCTCTAATTCCTCTGAGAGAAACGATTGCATACGAGACCGTGTCCCCAATGAAGTTAAATGCGTTAGATTCCACAATCTCTTCATCCTTTCTCCGATATGCATGGGAGTAGACATGAATTTGACCTTCGTTAACTTCCAAGGATGAGGACCGCTATTTGATTGTTGGGTTAGGAAGGTAGTTATATCTGGTATGCCTCCCTCTTGTTCTTGAAGCTTCAAACCCTTAGGTGTGCTTGATCTTAATACTCGGGCGCTTCTTCCTCGGGCGGGAATGGTCGTTTCAGCGGCGTCTACGCTCGTGGATGTATTTGAACAACGGATAAATGCCGGTTGTTCTTGAGAATTCATCGAGGATTTCCCACACTTGCATTTGAAGTAATGCGTGAGTATTACGTGTAAGATGGAAGCTCCGTACGTATCGTTGGGTCTCGAGGTTCCTCTACTTCCTCTAAGGAGTATCCAGCGCTTGGGGTTGGCATCTTTAATTCGCTCACTTTTATCTTTGTTTTTGTGTCTTTTCTTCTTGTTGATATGCACGGGAGGTTGACCATGAATCTTTCCTTCATTGCTTCCCATGGATGTGTCTTCTGGACTAAGAAAGTACTCTTGTTTGACGTGTCCTCATCTTGTTCTTCTATGTTGAAGCATGAGGCAGAGCTCTTTTTCTTCTAGTGCTTCCTTCTTGAGGTCCGAGGTTGATTTTTCCAATCTGTCAAAGACAGACTTCCTTTGAATCACATTTTCCCCCAACCTTAGGAAGACCGATTTCCTCTTGATTTTCTTCTTAGGGGTTGAGATTGCCCCCAACTTTGAAAGAGATCTTGGGCGCTCTGTTTCTCACGTATTTCGATTTAGCCAGGAGCCTTTTCATCAACCTCCGCTATGTAGTGGTTTGTCACCCTCTTGATTAGGACATGAACCGGTGGTTTTGGTGTATATCTGACCCGGTTGAGTTGGCAGCCAGACCATCCTTTTCTATTTTATCATCTTCCCAGGTGTCATTGACCCATGGCGCTTCTTTATTTACTAACTTGAATTGATAGTTGTCCCATGGTTTTGTCTTTGATAGGATCATACCTTGCCTTCAGTAGGAGATCGTAAGCTTTCGGGCCCACTCTTCCATACTACACTTTGGATTCTTCTTTAGGTACCACCAAGGAAAACCTTTGAAGCGGCAATGCTACCTTTTAAGACTGGTGATGGGTAGAGTTCGAGGCCTTTAAATACTTGAAGTAGATCTTCCTCCGCTTCTTGTATTGTTGAGATGGTTTTTTGAGGTGAGTCGTTTGGGGCGCCTCGACAATTCTCCATGCTAGGGTTTGCTTAACTTTTCTTGTAAGAATGCGGCGTTAGCAAAATGAGATTCTTCGATCGCGGATGGATTCTTCGATCGCGAATGGATTCTCATCTGCCTTCACCGTTTTCTCCATCCCATCCTTGCAATACTTCAAGCACTGGTGGAGTGTAGAGGGAGACGGCGTGCTAATGTGGATCAGATCTTCTAATGAGATATTATGTGACATGGCATTTATCACGTGGAACCGTAGAGGTAGCTTCTAATTCCCCATCTTGATGCGAGACTTACTTTTCAGAGGTTAGCTCCTTAGTTAAAGCCTTGAATTATAATCTTGGGACTCTTTGTAAGTCTTACATTGAGATACTTACTTGATCTCAATGTACTGAGTGAAAGGATGTTCACCGCTGATTACTCCACCGGCGTGCAGCCTTATCCGACTTTTCGTTAGCGTAGCTTTGACATATATAGTGGCTTATTATGAGTACCGTCTTCTTATGGCGAGGTCTTCATTGAAATGAATGTGGCAGTCCCCAGGCTGTTGAAGCGGCGGCGTTACCACTTGAATGCTTGCGATGGTTGAGTCTTAAATCGACTTGACACGTCACATTGGCATGCCCGTCACTTATCTTACGAGTAGTCGACATTACTTCGAGGATAAGCTTTCTGCTCCCAAACTCTTGAGGAACTTTGACCTTAGTGGGTTGGATGATGGAGAAAGTTATGTGGTTTGAAGAGACTTTGTCTTCTTCAAGGTAATTTCCTTTTCTTACGAGATCCATCGCATTTCTTTTGAAGATGAAGCATTTTCAATGGGATGCCTAGTATCCCGATGCGATGGAAAATACTATGGATATATGAGTATAAATACAAATCTTTAATTCCATGGATCTTAAAGTGCTTACTACATTATTAAACAAAAACATATAATTACAATATATGAATAAGCGAAATGCTTATATTGCGTGAGTAAATTTCACTAAAGTTCAGCATGACTTCCAAATTCCTGGCAGTAATTTGACTTCCACCGACTCCTTGTTGCGATATCGATGTTATGATATCTACAGTTGGTCACACGGGAGAGTTGAATCAGAAGAACCGATTTATGCTAGTAGCAAAATTTGAACAAAACCAAAAACCCCAAAATTCGTAGAATTTTCGGCCAAGGGGGAGCTACTTTGAGTTTTGATGAAAATTATTTCTAAATTATTATTTCATGAAAGCCACAAAGTTTCTTATAGAACTAGGTTAAAACAAGACGATAAGCAACCCGTTAAAAATATTAACCCGGCCTAGATTAACTCTATTAGTTCGTTAAGACACTAATGAGTTGCTAATGAAATTGAACGGCTAATTAAGCTTAATTAAATAGTAATGATCAATATCGATAATCTTTCAAGTTATTGATAAATACTAAAATTACTCGAACCAATTAAATAACTATTTAATTGATTCTATTTCATTCAATCGATATTCTACATAAAATGTAGAACCCTTGTAATTAGAAGCATTTCTCAATTATCACCGATTCTCTTTAATTTCATACATGAAATATAACTCGATTTCAGCTGTATTATTGTGACACTCCCAGGCTCGGATAATGGTAAGTTGTATAATAATAATAATTGACCAGTACTATTATTATAGCGATTAATAGGTAAAGATCTAACAATAAACAAAATCCCTTAAATTATCATGAGAACCCACTAGTATTATACAATTACTAAGTTAGAACACTAAGTTCGATAATCACATTTAACCGGTAAAAGAATTGATCTTGCCAATTATCGCGGCCAGACATAATAAATGGAATCAATTCATTGATTCAACCTCCCACTTGTCCATGGGCCGATTATCTTACAATTTGCTTTTTATCCGCGTCTACAGTGGTAGGCTAACCATAAGAAGTGTCATGAAACACAAACAACTTTCTTTACTTTCAGTATGGTGAATAAGCATTTATGGCGTCCATGCAAATAATCGATACCAAGCGTGTGAGAGGCTTGAATCTTCCTTGTATATGAAGCACAGGACAAATCCACTCCCGATATATCAACATCACATCGCTACACTCCTTTGTGTGACCCAACATATGCCGTTATAATCCCACGGCTTAAAGAGGAGCGTTTGGTCTGATCAAGAAATCTGAGCTTGTATAACACAGAGATAGTTATGTAGCCGTAGTTCTAAGAATTAGCGAACCTAAAATTCTAAAAAAAATGTCATAGGACACGGATATACATATCCTTACGTGAATTCGTTTCGGTCATACCGGCTCCCGGTCACGGACGGCGGCCCACGGTCTTGATCTAGTCTAGCGGACTAACGTGATCAATCTTGATGGTAATCAAACGCCATGTTAATGTATGATGCTTGTCATACAACTGCTCGGCATCGACCAAGGCCTTTTGGCTATCCTATGTTTCTAGGCTTGAAGAGGTGTAATTAACAATTCATGTTACCTCTCTAGAAAACATAGACTAACCTAGGAATTTAACCTTTCACTCATCGAGGATACACTACATGTATATTATATGTAATTTAAACATATAGACATAACAAACAAATATATTAAAATATAAGAAGCAGTAATATTCAAATATTTGTTCATAACTAATAGATACATCTCTTGACTCCACTTAACCTAACACCACTGCGACATCTGTCTAAGACTACATGTTATTTTGCATGCTCTATCATCTTTGCACGACTTAGTGGTTTAGTAAAGGGGTCGGCCATATTGGCCTCTATTTCTACTTTACATACTTTGACATCACCTCTATCAAGCAAATCTCTAATCAGGTGATACTTTCAGTACGTGCTTGGATTTGTGATGTGCTCGGGGTTCCTTGGCAGGCTATTGCTGATGTTGTCCACAAGCAACTCCATTTAGTCCTCAAATCTTTGAAGTCTTCTGCTTGATTCGGTCTAAATTTCTTTATCAACATGCTTCTTTGCATGACTTGAATGACTGCGATATGGAGTGCAGCCCAGTAAAATCGAAGGCTTGATGCTCTGTTTGGAATTCCTCGAATCTTGCTCCACCGTTGAGCCAAAATACATACCCGGTAGGAGCGATGAGTAAATCTGCATCGGAGTTTAAAAGCGGCGTCGGTGTACCTATTCTTGCTAACTCTTCCTCTCACCATATACCAAGAAAGCATCTTTAGTTCTTCTCGAGATACTTCAAGATGCACCTCACTTTATAATCGGTGGCTTTCACATGGATTAGCTTGGTATCTCTTGGTTACGCTTAGTGCGTAAAGGTGGCATCGGGTCTAGTGCGCGACATGGCATACATGATGGATCCTATAGCCGGGCGTAAGGTATGTCCTTCATTGTTCATCTCGGCACTAGTAATTGGGACATTTCTGCTGAGTTGAACTCCCATGTCTCATGGGAGATTGCCGCTTCTTGGAATTACTGCGTGTTGAACCTTTCTGATCTTTATCACCAAGTATCGCTGACAAAGTCGATCGGCCTCTGGCTCGTCTCGGATCTTCATTCCAAGTATATTGTGCTTAGCCTAAGTCCTTCATTGAGAAACATTTGCCTGACCAATCCTTGGCCCAGTTTAAAGTAACTACGTTGTTCCGAATGATAAGTATGTCGTCGACATACGGACTATAAATGATCTGTAACTCAGCTTACCTTAACATACACAAGATTCTTCTTCGTTCTTGATGAAACCAAACTCTTTGATTGATTCATCAAAAGCATTAATTCTTCTTGGGATGCTGCTTAAGATTGTAAATGGACTTTTGCAACTTGCGTACATGCTTGGGTCACTTTAAGGACATGTAAGCGGAGGTTGTACCGCTATGCAGCGTCTTCCTCTAATTTCCATTCGAGGCGGTCTTTTACATCAATTTTCCATATTTCATAGTCATGCGGCCAATAGCTAAGATTATCCGGATAGATTTAAGCATAGCCCTTTGCTTAGAGGTAAGTTCGTCATGATCGGCTCCCGTGAACTTGTTTGAAACACATTTCTAGTCTAGCTTTGAAAACATCCAGCGTTTTTCGTCTTTATCATGTTTCTTCTTAAATACCCATTTACATTCAATAGGGCCAGGCCCCATTTGGTAAATCCAGCAGGACCAAACCTCGTTTTGGTACATAGAATCCATCCTCGGATTGCGCCCATTTATTGCGTTTATCGGCGTCACTTGCTATTCATTGCTTGTAAAGTGGGCTCAAATCACTTTCAATGATGAAAGCTTAGCACATGCAGGCGCTACGGTTCGTGGCGATCCTGTTGGATCTCCTAGGGTTGGTTCTTCCTGATTTCACCGTGGATCAAGCCCAGGTGTATGAAAGAAGGTACCCGATTCTTGTGGTGTATATGCCTCTGCATTAGATGCATCGACATTGACTTCATCAGCTTGAGCTTCATCAAGATGAACACCATTACTTCTAGTCCTTCTGGACAAATATTCCTTTTCAAGGAATACTCCTGTTCTAGCAATGAAGATTTTATTCTCCTGCTTCAGGTAGAAGTAGTAACCAACTGTTTCCCTTGGATATCCTATGAAATAGCATTTATCAGATTTGGGCGCAAGTTTATCTTTTGTTAATCTCTTAACATAAGCTTCACAGCCCCAAATCTTGAGAAAACCCAACTTGGGAATCTTCCCAAACCACAGTTCATGGGGAGTTTTATCTGCTGACTTGGTTGGACATCTATTTAAGGTAAGTGCCGCTTAAGTGCGTATCCCCGAGAGTGGCGGTAGATCGGATAGGCTCATCATAGATCGAACCATGTCAGAAGGTTCGATTTCTCCTTCGGACAACGCCATTATCTTTTGTGGCGTTCCTCACTGGAGTGAGTTGTGAAACAATACACTCTCTAAGATGAGTATTGAACTCGTGACTCAAATATTCTCCACCTCTATCAGACCGGAGAATCTTTATTGTCTTGTTCAATTGGTTTTGTACTTCATTTTGGAACTCCTTGAATTTCTCAAAGGACTCGTGTTTGTGTCTCATCAGATACACAAAACCATATCTACTGTAGTCATCAGTAAATGTAATGAAGTAGTTATAACCTCCTGCTTTAGCGGATGTTCATTGTAGCAATACATGAGTCATTATGATCCCAATAAATCAACGCCTTTCATTTTAAGCCGATGAAAGGCATTTTGTAATTTTGCCCAAAGGCAAGACTCACACTTATCGTGTGATTAAGTAATCGAAACCTACAAGTATTCACGGAGTGGAGTTTCTTGATTCGATTCTACGTTAATGTGACCTAGTCTGCCAGTACCGTAGGTATGTTTGGTTTTAAGTCGTTAGGCTTATTCCGTTTTAAGTTTATATTATATGACTCATTAATCATGTCTAAGCGTATAGACCATTTTGAAGGGAGGCGGGTACAAATACTACCCCATTCACGGTGATCTAAATTCTTCGGGATCATTGAAATGAAAAACCATCATTATTCAAAGCAGTAGAAATAATATTCTGCCAGTGCGGTACCGCGATGGCTTGGAGATAAGTTCAAAACAGCATGCATTGAAAAATTTAAACTAATGGATCTGAGGGCATGACCTTGGCTCCATTTCCCTTTTAGCAGATCCATTTCCTCTTTGAGTCTTCTACTCGACTTGAGTTCTGCGTATTCGACAAATGAGAACTCTGACGGTGTCTAGCACCCGCAGTAAATTAGAAGTTGTACAAACTTCAATAACATCGCGCCTTTAGGCTTGGTGTTTATTAATATTTTCCTATCTCGAGATTAGATTTCCCTACGAGCACTTTCCGGTGACCCTTGAGTTGCAATAGTGGCGAGATGTCATCTGTGAGACACCACACCGCATGCATGTATAGCGTTTACCTGTATTATACTGAACATATCGACTAAAAGCGAGATCTCATGGTGATAAGGAGCGCTCTAACTTGGGCTTATCGGCATTCGAAGAGATCTGCACGTTTAACGGATCATCACCTAGTCATGTCCCGAGCGCGTGTTTTGACTGCCGGTCAATGAAACCGCGAAAAGTTTACATTATTTCTGTATTACGCGGCGCTCCTACCATTCACTCAGGCTTCGATAAATGTCATATACGTGATACTGCTCTGAGCTGAAACCGGCTCCATCCGGGTAACAAGACACTTTGCGTTTAGAGAGTCCTTCAGCAGCTCTTATTTCTTTCGGTACATCGGTGTCCCGGAAGGTCTTATAGGAATTCCTTTATACAAAGGCGTATTCAATCCGTCTGACTTAGAAGACCTTGACTGAGAGACCCGTCTCAAATTTGCACCATCATACCGCAGCGAGTTAATGTAGTTTAGGCGAGTCTAGAGCCCAGCAATAGTGAGCCCAGCCATATTAATTCTACAAGAATAAGTAAATAAATAACAGACTTCGATAAAAACTATCATGCTAAAAACACTTACAAATAAATTGTAAAGTAAATACTAATACTTCAAATCTCACGAAATATATTAGTATCAAGACCTATTATACTTAAATTCAAACGGCAACACTGCATACATTTTGAATCCAGTTATAATAGTAGGTTGTCAACCAATTATGTAACATAACTAACGTAATAGCTGGCATCTCTTCTGAGGATGTTACCCAACATTTGTATCTCCGAAAACCGGTTAAGCATACCAATTAAACCAAAAGTGTTACTTGGATTGATCATCACGAAAGCCCACAACGTTAGTGATAACCAACATGATCCATTTGTCATATCAAATGCAACATTGCTTAACGCACCGCCCGTCGCGGTGTTCCCCGATTGATTGCACAACTTTAAAATTGGCTTGATACGTTGCTTAAATTTTAATTGGTGAGATTATTATTACTTTGTTTTCATTTACTCATGCATACTAGCACATAATCAAGCAATACATGCAACATGAAAAATAAAACAAGTAATGCACATTCAAGAGATATATGATATGGCCCCTAGAACCTATTACAAGTATTTATCAAATACTAACATAAGTCCTAATTCTTGTATCCTTGTATACGGATCCAACGAGTCCGCCAGTACCACTTCGTGAAATGATCTTATCTTCACTTGTTATAATATTTATATACTAACCCATCTTAGGCTTGACTTGCAAAACTTTGTGGGTAAAATAATAAATAAATAAATACAAGAAAAATATGACTCGGAAGGTCATTTACAACATTAGGTTCGCCCGGACGGAAAAATAAATAAATGGAGTCGTATCACATATGCCTCGTTCCGATCACCATTACAAAAATATAGGCACTTTATTAAATCCTTATAAATGAACTTTATAAATATTTTAAATGGCATTGGAAAAATGCATATTTGTAATTATCGAATTAATTAATCCATGTAATTACACATATTAAAATTAATTAATATAAACTCAATTATCATACCCAGCATGTTAATTAATAATTATGCAATGCTTATTAACCATATACATATTGAAGAAAATATTTATCACAAATATATTCTAAAAATACATTAAAGTAGTGAAATTGTTACCATAATTGTTATATCACTTTAAATTAATTTAAAAAAGATAATATAAAGGAAACTAATTAATTGTCGTCACATAATTAATTCACAATCAATTAGGTAATTAAAATGACAAATAATCAATAAACCAAACTCTAACTAGTCCCATAATTTTAGAAGCAAAATAAGGAATAAATTCGGAATGAGGGTTTTTCCAAAATTAGGAGCACAAATCATAATGGGTTGGGGCCGAGCCGACCTCGTCGGTCGGTAGGTCATTCTGGCGCCACCCCTTGATGTGAGTCGTCGTCCGGCCGTCATTTGGTACCAAACTAGCCCGATCCGACCTTTGGGCCCGCGCCCGTGTAAAGGTCGCGGAATCAGTCGGCCGATTTATGGTAATGTTACCATATTTAACTCGGTTTTTCAGATTTAATTTAATTCGTTTGTAAAATCATTTTGGAGGCTTTAAAATTTTTCAAAATTTATGAAATTCTAACAATTAAACATAATGGTGTCTTGAACAAATCACTTGGTCGTTCATAAACTAAATTTCTCATATTTAATTATTAATTAAATAGTCTAGAAATCTCAAAATTCTTTTTGAGCTACTTAGAAAAATCCAAAAATTATGAAATTTGTGGAATTCGTCTACGTGCTATCTGAGTTCCCGAGAAAAAATTATTTTAGCCAATTTTAAAAAGATTTTACATACCCCAAACAAGTTTTTACAAAAGCGTTTTGAAACAAAACTAATTAAATCGTCCTTTTAATTTGTAAACAAAATTCATGTTAACAAAATATGATAATACATCATCATAAACTTAACACAAAATAAATAATCCAAGGACATGGTTATTCTCATCATATATTTATCAATTTAAATATATGAACAAGGAATAATCAGAAAAATTGATAAAAACAATCTGACATAAAATAAATAATGTAAAGCAACTTTAATTTGGCTCATGATGCCAGTGATGGAAAATACTATGGATATATGTGTATAAATAAAATCCATAATTCCAGGGATCTTAAAGTGCATACTACATTATTAAACAAAAACTTAATATATTTACAATATGAATAAGCAGTACTTACATTGCGGTAGATAAATTCCACTAAAGTTCCACATTCTTCAAATTCACAACGTGAGAATTTGTCTTTCCCTTCAGCTCCTCGTTGCAATATCAATCATTATGATATCTCACAGTTGGTCCTTGGCGTAGGAAGGTTGAATCAAGAACCGATTTGCTAGTAAACAAGAGGTGAGCAAAACCAAAACCCCAAAATTCTTGGGAGAATTTTCGGCCAAGGGAGCTACTTTAGGGTTTTGATGAAAATTATTTCTAAATTATTATTTCGCGAAAAACCACAAAGTTTCTAACTTATATAGAGGTTAGGTTAAAAGCAGGCCCGATAGCGGCAGATTAAGTATTAGCTTGACTCGTGCTACATTAGTTCGTTAAGACACTAATGAGTTGCTAATGAGTTGAACTATTTAATTAGCTTAATTAAATAGTAATGAGTCAATATCAATAATCTTTCAAGTTGTTGATAAATACTAAAATTACTCGAACCAATTAAATAACTATTTAATTGATTCTATTTGTTCAATCGATATTCTACATAAAATGCTTAGAACCACTTGTAATTGAAATACATTTCTCGATTATGATCTCTTTAATTTCATACATGAAATAACTCAAAATCCTTTGTATGTGTGTGACCTTCTAGGCTCGGATAATAGTAAGTTGTATAATAATAATAAATTGACCGAATTACTATTAATATAGCGATTAATGAGTAAGATCCTACTTGATCGCTCCTTAATCCCTTAAATTATCATGAGAATCCGCACTAGTAATATACAATTACTAAGTTGAACACTAAGTTACGATAATCACGTTTAACCCAATTGTTAAATGAATTGATACCTGAATTGTCGCGGGCATAATAAATGGAATCAATTCGTTGATTTCAGCGGATACTTGCAAAGTTATTAGCCGTACTTCGATTTGCACCACGGGTATCTTTGACTCTGGCAGTTCTATGAGTTTTGCTTTCTTCAGCTCATCAAACATCACCGGGATGTCGGAATCGAGAAAGGATATTCCTTCTCTTCGTCTCCTTGGCGTGGCGCCACTGCGCTTCCAGGTCGAGCCCGCCCTCGACATAGCAGTTCTGAAGGTGAACTTCATTGTTTAGAAGTCACGTGTGCTTCTTTCTTTTAGGTTGGATTTTCTTTTTGGCCTCTTGGGATCGTGCTTGGTCTTGAGTAAGAGGTTGCGGGAGTAGAGGACACATGTCTTTAATTCTTGACGATCTTAGCTCCATGTCGTATTGCACTTTGTTGCGGTACTCGAATGTTAAAGGAAGTATTCCTTGTATGATATACTACTGAGTACAATGCATTCCAGCAGATGCGAGATGCTAATAACTAATGACTACGATAGTCTATCTTTGCATTTAGGTTCAAGTTTCTCTCTTGCCCAGTTGTTGATATGGCAGCTCTTCTTTTCTTTGCTTGGTGAGTTAGCTCCCGTCATCTTCTTGTCTGCCGTATTGAAGAAGCGGTTGACAAAGTCGCCTTTTAGTTGAGTCGGCTATCTATGGAGATAGGCTCAGAATGCGTATACCGGTCAAATAAGAGTTTCCTTAGAGGAGCGAGCGAGCTGTTTGACCATTCATCGCCGGTCAGCGTTATTGCGCATCTCAGCCAAGTAGACTCTACGTGTTGTTTGGGGTTCCCAGTTCATTGATGTTGGTTATGGGTGGTGATAGCCTTCACGCATTCTCGGTAGTCTCTGAGAGGTATATGATGTAGGTATATGAAGAGGTGACTCCCTATCTTCATGACCACATTGCTTGATATATATACTCCTTTTTCGTACTTGACGATGGAATCGTTCCGTACCGCTAAAATGATAGGAGTTTTTACTGTGTTCCTCGTTGGTCCTTGTGATGAACCTGAGGCATAGTGAGGGGATAGATGGATCATCCCATCTCCCATTTTAGAGTCGATGATGCCGTCTCTTTACGCCGTAAAGGCACGCCCGGTACGCATTTGCTATTTTCTTGTCCAGCCGTCTTTTCGACATAAGGCAATAGAGTCGTCTTAGTCTTTGATATTTTTCTGACATGCTTTCTACCATCCTGTTAGAGTAGCCATTTGTTTTCGAGGAGGTAATACCGGTCATCATTGATGGTACTAGGAAGTACGAGGCGGCGGGTAGGCCGGACTCGATTGCGGATCTTGTTAGGTGTGCTTTGGGTATAGAACGCGATTGCCCAGGCTCTCTTGTGTTCGTTCATCGAAGTTCTCATCTATGTGTTGAAAAAGGCTCTTGGCCTCGATCGCTTTGGCTTCTAACTGTCATGACTTGATGCCTTACAAGCTCACGGCTTAATCGTTATCAGAGAGACTTAATGAAGTCTTTGGGGACATCTACGGAATGGTCATGTATTTGATAGGCTGTCTTGATGTGACCCTTCTTCTTGTAGTAGCCTTTGATACATGGAGAGAGGTTAGATAGTCCTCTTAGTAACATCTCGGGATATCATTAGTGATCGAAGTAGTTGGCCAGTCCAAGGTGTGCCTGGTATGTCACAAAGAAAGAATTTTTATTATTGGCGATGGGGTACAAAATAAAACCCATTTATAGGAAAAAAATTATCAATGTCTGAGTTTTATCAAATCGAAGAGGGATTATTTGTCCAAACTATATGGATCACTAGCGTTCTTGACGATTTGTGAGATGTCTTGCTTGCTTGAGTTGAGCTTGATTTGAGCTTCATGGAGGCTTGGCTTGATTTGATTTGGATTTGATTTGAGCTTGAGATTGACTTGAGCTTGACTTGAGCTTGATTTGATTTGAGCTTGATTTGAACTTGACTTGATTTGATTTGGATAGAAGCTCTACGAGCTGGATATGTGTCCTGGTCTTGATGGACTTGAAACTTGAGTACTGCGCGGATAGTAGTATGTCGCGTGTTGGTTGTATGGACTTGATCTTTAGGTCTTGGAGCAGTTCCGGCCTATAATGGGACTTGATGGACTCTGCCAAGCGTTTGCGGCGTGGGACTTGCCGAGTACTCTTGGTGGGGTTGTTAGTGGATAGCTACAACCTTCATGGGACTTTGGGTTGGTGCTTCATCTTTTGTGGTAGGACTACGTGACTTGAGAGGCGGCACATGCTTTGATGGAACTTAGTGCGCGATTTGACATGATTTGGGATAGGACTCCGAGCTTCGAGCTGTATGGAGTGATAGCAAGCAAGTGTTGAAGCAACGTTGCTTCTTACTTGTACTATAGCGGTCTTAGCAGCGTGTTCTTTGTAGAATGGGACTTAAGGATATGACCCACGTGGGACTTAGTGAGATTTGGCCTCACTTGGGACTTAGTGAGATTTTTGCCTCGGCAGGACGATATAGCTTGTGTGTAATGTCACTTCTAGCTTCTACTATAGCGGCCTTGACTTGTTGCTATAAATGATGTCGGTATAGAAGGTGGAGCGTTCCAATCTTGTTGATGATCTTGATCAAGCCCAGACGGGGCCTTAGCGTGTTTTTTACGCCCACAGAATCCGGCTATAGGGGTGAACACTCGGTTGATTCAAATATGCAGGGATTTGATGAATCAAACTGTGATTTATCGGTGTTCATCGCTGGTTTTTGAATAATCAAGGGCTACGTAGCTTAATCCTGAATATTGAAGCATTCTGCCAGAGAACCTTATTACATGATTCATCAAATTTTTCTTCAAACTTGAAGGATTATTGCATTTGTGCAAAAATCATAATTTCGAGGCGCTTTGTTTTGGCGCTGGAGTGTTTCCCGACCACCACGTAGTGTTTTCTTTGAGTGGCTCCAAAAGATTTAACCGCAGCGGTTTTTGTGTTTTTTTGGTGGTGGAATATTATGAATTTGTTGGGTAGTTGTGTGGTGTGTGTAAGAAAATGTCTTGAATGGGGGGTATTTATAGGATGCAGGTCTTAAATGCTAAACCACGATTGGCGATTTGATTTTAGATGGATCACGATTTTGTCATTCAATTTACTGAGCAAGATGCAGACGGTCGGATAATTTTGATAATAACTGACCATGGTCGGCCATACAGGTGAAATCATTATAATCCGGAACACAGGTATGCTGGCCCGATGGGCGACTTCGATTTAAAAAAACTACTCGTTTCATCCAAAATTTGATTTTCATTAATATTCTCAAAATAATACTTGATTTTAAAATTTACAATCCATCGGGGATATTTAACCAACCAACTCGTATATATAACACAACATAACCGAAAATAATAAATAAGCAAGGCTACAAAAAGAGAGTAAATGTTGTCTTCAGTACAAGTGACAAGCTGAAGCCAAGGCTAAAGTTTGAAAAATAAAGTACAACAATCAAAAATAGTTGACAACACGTCAAAAATGGAAATTTGTGAGATCCTGCGCCACCCGATCTTCGCTTTGTAGCCACTCGGAGCAAACTCTCCAGCGGCCTCACAACCAGCTATTACGTCTGTCAACTTTGGCACAAATGAAAATGCCGCCCGCCAAGCGAAAGGGGTGTGGCCCGCGAAGCAGTGAACACTTAACACGGGGGAAGCTTGCCATACGGGCAGAGGCAGGACACTATTATAATGGCCAACATGAACAAAATGCATTATATCGGGACTAATAGAATTAAATGCAATAAGATTCAAAGAATGTCTAGAACTTAAGATGTTAAGACATAATAGAAGGTCTCAATAAAACACACAATCACGAGAATAAAATCCTGGCAACCTCGACTATAGTCTAGTCATCACCTTCTATCTCTCATATCTCCCACAAGTATACCAACCTCTAATGCGCATATACCGATCCGTCTACTTGCGAGGAATGGATCAACCGCTAATAACACCGCTCTTTATACCGAAGTATAAGGCCAAACCGTCTGATATCTTAGTAGTATAGGGCCACGCGAAAAATGCACTATGGCCAGTCATAAAGACTCATACCGCTCTTATACCGTAGTATAAAGGCTGAGCCATGCAACTATACCATAGTATAGGAAATGCTTGAAACGTCTTGTGACAAGCCCGATCCAAAGAGTCATACGGCTCTTATACGTAGTATAAGGCCAATGGCGTCACATATCACCGCAAGAGGAGAGTCACTAACCAGTAATCATCCCGACATAAGGTCAAATCCACGATACTCGATCACCTCAATATCATACATAACTACAACTTGACACCTCTCAATAACTAACTACTGCTCTGACAATATCCAGCCTTGCGGCTAAAACATCTCACCAAAGGTAATTCAAACACAATCGCCCGACAAGGCAAAAATACATAAGTGCCGACAAGGTACGAGGAATACATCGGTGCCGACAAAGGCACTGAATAGAAATATAAGTTGGGAGTTCAAGCTATTGCCACCTCGAAGCAATCTTGGCGCCCACGAAATATAATCACGTAATCATATCATAGCTCACACAAATGAATCACACATAATCATCTGACAATTACATGTATATCATTCTCACATAATCATAACACAATGACATGTACATCATTCTCACATAATCATAACACAACTAACAGGTTTCACACAATTTAAAATTAAGTAAAGTAAGTAACACCCGTGAGATAAGAAATTACTTACCTCTTGCTTCTTCTACAAAACTTCGAGGACACAATCGAAATGCTTTGCCCCTAACGCCTAACAAAAATACCCGGAAAGTATAATCAAAACCTGAAATGCGATACTGCGTTCTAGAAGACGCTACCCGACTCTTAGTGGAACTATTTCTAGCGGTCTAAAATGGCCGGATAAAACAACGAATAAATAATCCGTCGGACTGTGTCGATCTCCCGTAGGAATTCACCTTATTACTTTAACATTTCAAATCAGCAACATAAGTCATTCTAATTAGCGCCGAGTCGTAATTATGGCCATATCTTTCCAAAATATAGATTCTGACTCGGCTTGAAAATAACACTTTTCAACCTAACTATCTTTAATAAATCAATTTTGATCATTTTAACATCACAAAAAGCTCTGATAAGGTCCAATTAAACTCCTACACATTTAAAGTCTTATAAAAATATCACCCCAAAAAGTCATGAAACTTTAGAAAAGTCAACCTAGAGCCGCTTAACATCCTCAAGCGACCTCTAAATCATGAATTCATGACTAGCATCCACCAACAAACTAAGATCCATCATAAAAATTGAACAAAAATCAGCCAAAGTCAACCCTCAAAAATCAACCAAAAGCAGCTATTTTCTTAGCTCAAAATGCATGAGAAAGGCGTTGGGAAGTCTTCTGAAACAACTTGAGGATATTTATATCAACAAAGTGAAGAAATGGAAGAAAATTTTTTGGGTTTGCTCATGGGATACCGGCCAAATCCAAGAATGGAGATGATATTTTTGTGATTTTGATGATAAGGTTGAAAGATGATACTTATCTCTTGGGAATCAAGAAAAAAAAACCCCTTGAGGAGTTTGTGCAGAAATCAACGAATCGAGCTGTAGACTTAACGATCTAACCTAACTCG
Organism: Lithospermum erythrorhizon; assembly: GCA_019722365.1. NCBI lineage: Eukaryota > Viridiplantae > Streptophyta > Magnoliopsida > Boraginales > Boraginaceae > Lithospermum > Lithospermum erythrorhizon. Next base: position 105,795 of record JADFUC010000181.1, on the reverse strand, counting down.
AATTGTTCCTCGCATTTACTACTAAATTATAAATGTAGTCGGCTCAAATAATTTACGAAATAATATTATCATCAGAAATTATTTATACTATCTCGGGTCCCTTACAGGCGAAAATTTTTAGAATTTTTTTTTTTTGCTGTCTTGGGTTATTTCATTTGGAAGTACTTTTCACGCAAGAAAGTACTTTTTGGTATTCTTAGCACATGGGTGGAAGGTTAGGGTTCTTTTCTGAGTCAAAAGCATTTTCATATTGAGGAGGCGGACCCTTTTGGATCCTTGTTTTCCACCACACGACTTACAGGTGTTGATTTTAGACCACACAGCTTTTGTAAAGTCTTGGTTTGAACCACATAACTTGTGGAGTCTTCATTTTAAACCCGTGGTTTTTAGATTCTTAAATTTTAGTACGTGGCAGACGTCCCATTGGCGATTTTAATCAATAAAATTAGTGGTTTGAGCCTTATTTTTAATTGACATTTAATCTTATTTGTTTTTTAGGAACCTATTTCAGAAGTTCAAACTTAGGGTTAATTAGTGTAGAAACCCTTATTTTTTAGCCGATTAACTCCGGGGGCGATTTCCGGGGAATCTCGTTAGATCCGAGGGTTTGATTTGAATTTAGGGTTTGTCGAAGCACTGTCAGTACGTGACATTTTTCAATGGCTCGACCTTTAATTAATTTTATTAATTTATCTTAATCAATTTAATTATTATTTTTTATAAATTTTCGATATCTACATGGTGTATGGGAATAGATGCACCCCCTTCTCATAAGTATTTTAAACTTGAGGGACGAAAAACATTTGTATAGTTGTTTTATTATACTTAGTAGTAAAATTTCAATTTTTGAAATCTTAGAAATTAAAAGATAATTTGATTTCACTTCCTTGAACCAAATTAAAAAGCAACTCATTGACCTATTATGATCAGACATACGTCAACGACTAGGTTTAGATATTTCAACAATAATAATGCTGATTGAGATAAGGCAAATCTTTTGTTCATTTGTAAATCTTTTAGCTGGCCCTTTGGTTAACAAGTTCAATATTTTAATTAGTTCATTGTGCGTATAACACGAGGTTGAATAATCAATACCATACAAAAATACTCCGTATATTTTTTTGTTAATCTCTACTCGAAATTCACCACTCAAAATTGAAATCACAGACTATCACAGATAACAAAGCTTGACAGACCAACCTACAAAAACTCCTGCCAACAACTATCAGAAAAGTAAAATATCAAAAGTAAAACACACGCTTTGGCAACCCAGCTCGATAACACCTAAGTCTCAGCGCCTTGCCCGTTGGAAATATTCCACTACGATCAAGAATTACAATATGCCTAATTAACGCTTCCCCGCCTTTCGCCTTATTCTACCTAACTGAGCAGAGGTCAGCTCCCCGACTATAACAGTCTCTATCATTCACTACACACTACTATCCCTAGTATGTGTCAACTACGTGATCTTTTTCACTAAAATAAGACTCTAACTGTGTGTCACGCATAGCTGTACAATACTAAAGGAGTTTATAGAAACACTCCGTACATTCAGCCTACACAATAAAATACTCACACAAAGCTCGTAAGCTTCAATACAATATGTTAAATTTCTCTCTTATTTCGCACCTTTCACTGCTTTTGCATTAGAAGCCATTAGTATAGTGTAGATTATTATCCAACGTTTATAGCAAATTTTGCTATAAACGAAAACTTCCATCTTGTAGATAATAAATGCTTCGGTCAACTTTCCCATTTGATTTTAGACTTGTATCTTTGTTCCTTGATTGACAAGTAATGCCCATAAGCTCAATCGAATCATATCTTCTAGGATTCTCCGTGATCCTCTTCAGATATGGTAACAAATCTTGTGCGAAAGATCCTGTCGACTCTTGAATAGTTGCCACCATCTGTGAAGGACTGTTGGTCGTGACAAACGAAACACTTGACCAATTACAATGCACTAACAAACTCCCCGCTTTTGGGTAAGTTTTTCAAGGACAAATATTTTTGAGAATCGTACACGCCATATCTTCGGGCCAGATATAACAAAGAAATAAAAGAGTATCCAAGAAGTAGAAAACACAAAGATAAATAATTCAAAGAATCAACACAAATACAAACATGATGGATTGTTCAAGAACACAACATACGACCAACTGTCAATACATCAGTGAAAGACAGATGGCCAAAAAAGGATGTCGAAATAAAAACCAAAGCCAAATATGGCTCACACCACCAAACATCCATAATTAACACAACACATGACAAATAAAAAAATTTACTCCTACCATGTGGTTCTATTCTCCTGGACATCCCCTATTTCGTCCCAAAAACATAACCAAAGCACACTAGTTCTAATCGCCGAACATCAACACAATCATGCAGTCATCACCAACATTCAGACTATCCCTGCTCAGCAGTCTCCTCAATCTTCGCTTCCAACACCGACATTTAGTCATAAATAAGCTCTTAAATCAATTTAGCCCAACTACCACCTTCTATCGAAAGAGTCAGATTGCGCCATCGGGCAAGGAAGCTGGAGTGAGTCTTTCGCCCGATGCCCCGTGAGGTACATCGGCCACGAGTCCTTCCACGCCTTGGAGCGATGGTAATACCCCCGGATCAAGGGATATCTCGCAGTTGTTTATCTGTGACTCACATGTTCAAGGGATATCACTTTTCTCTTACCAACTCTCTTTGATAAAATCTATGCCCTATATCAATGTGTTTGTTCGTTGAAATCAATGAGAATTGATTCCCCTTTTATTGTGCCCAAGCACAATTGTGTATCAATTCATTTATCGGTTTGGTTAAATGAGATTACTTAACTTAGTGTTCACCTTTAGTAACGGTATATTAATAAAGGGTTCTCAGCATAATTTAGCGGGTTAAGAGCGATTGCTAGATCTACTATTAATCGTTATAATAATAGTAATTGGGTCAATTATTATTATTATACAACTTACTATTATCCGAAATTCTCAAGGTTACACACATACAATGACATTGGAATAATATTTCATGAATGAAATTAAACGAGACTTGTATATCGAGAAATGTATTTTCAATATTTATATATTTTTCAAATATATGTTGATGAACATCAATCGTTAAACTTGCAAAGTTTTAATCAATTAAGCAATTGAAACGATGAATAACTTGATAAAGTTACTCGATAGTGACTGTTAGTATTTTAATTAACTTGTTAAGTTAATTAAAATAGAACAACTCAGTAACCCTAATATTTTGGCTGGGAGGCTCATAACGGTCTAATTAAGTTAACGAGTTAATCCAGTGGAATTTTTAAATTTGTATTTAAGAGGAGAATAGGTTTTTCCATGACATAAGAATTCAAAAACCTCCACCTCCCTTCAAACCGCCGCTTCTCTTGGTGAATTGGAAGAATTTTTTCTTCCTAATTCTCATTTCATCTCAAATCCCCAAAGAAGTTCAAGTACTCTGCCTGCTTCCCTCTTGTGCGCAATCTGTAGGACATCTTTTCGTGTTGAAATCAAGCATTGGAGAGGATCTTGAAGGGGCTTCCATTTTCTAGGCACTTCGTGGGGATTTGGGGTTCATTCGCTCGCCGAAACGTAGTTAATTCTCAGACACACATTCAGTATTTTATGTTTAGATTAATTTACATTATTTGAGAACTGGGATGTATGAATTGGTGTTTATCACGAATAAATTCATACTAGATTCTAATAGTATTCTGTGAGCCTACCAAGTTTAATGTATTTTATCTAGTTTCGATTGTGTCGACATAAATTGTTAGTTAATTTGATTATTTTATGATTTAGTATATTCAATCATTAATACAATATGAAAAAAAATCAACCCATTTTATATATATTTCATGGCGGGAATCATCATTTCATGTATTGATTTTGATGATTTGAAGTTTATTTAATTGTTTCATAAATTGAAGGGATTAAAATTTCATTAATTTGCATTTTTTAATTGAGGTAGAATCATTTTTTATTTTACAGCGAGGTTTAAATTTTAGAAAATTAAGAAATTAAATTTGTGTATTCTTGACCCTTTGAGGTTCATGTCACGTTTTTCAGAATTTTGAATTTTTAGTACTCCAAAAATTCGCTTTAATTTCTCGATTGCTTTTGGGTTTAATCGAAAACTAGAAGCGTTTGATAAAATCTAATTTGGACGTGTTCAATAATGATATTGTTGATGTTCCACTAAAATCCCAGAATTTTTGAATTTTTAGAGCCTCCAAATCGCTTTTGGCAAAGTTGCAATTAATTTGGAAAAACTCTAGTGCGTGAAATGAATTACCAAAATCGGTCGAACTACAACCACTGGCGCCCGTGCCGGAATTGCACGCCCGCCACCGTGACTTAGCCTATCGGTAATACCAACATTCCGTCGAAATAAACAGGTAGGCCGAGCCCATGGTTTGGTCGTTGAAGTTCGTCAGTCCATTTTAGAAAAAACCCTAAATGTATTTTTACGTAATTATTTTTGTTTTAAAATTTATTGGTAATTATTAATTTCGGTTTTAAAATGTTAAGTTACAATTTTGTCATTAAGATGATTGAATATATATCTTGAATGGCATTCAATTTTATTTATATCCCTTTCAAAATTAATTTCATTAATTGATTTTTGAAAATATTTTCATGATAACTTTTAAATTTTAAATTTTGGAGTTAATTACTTTGTACCACTATTACATAATTTAAGAGGTTGGTAATTATCATAATAATATCATTAATCATGCGTGAATATGTGTAAATTCAAAATTTACATTAATTGATAATTAATTATAAATATATAACGGGTAATTAATTAGTTAATTAGTGAACACAATTATTATTTTCATTTCATTTAATATATGTGATATTATGCATTTATTTGTTTGAATGTTTTTAGTCTACATATTATTGTTATGGAATGGAATGGAGGCGATTTGACCCACGTTTTTTCCTACCAAGCATCAGACACAGAAATCTAATCTAAGTCATATTATTTTATTTTATTTAATTTTCTTGTTTCTTCCATAAGTCAGATGTCAGTTTCAAGTTGGGATTAATGTTTTGAAATTTGTAATTCAAGATGTAGCTGTGGAGATCAGTGTAAGCTGTAAGACAAGAAATTGTAATGTGTCAATGCTAGTTTTCAAGTTTTGAAAAATGTAATGGGGCTCTGTGTGGTCATCATACGCCTTCTTGAATGCGGCATTACTTGTTTTATTTTTCATGTTGTACATATGTTTGATTATGTGCTATAAACTGCATGGTAAAAATAAAAGCAGTAATAAGAATTCACCAATTTAAAATTTAAGCAACGAGCAAAGTCAATTTTAAAGTTGTGAACTTGCATTATCTGACACTATGACGGCAAAGTTACGCTTTGCAATTTTGATATTAACGATCATGTCATGATTTCCACTCAATGTTGTGGGCTTTCGATGATCATTCCAAGTAATTTTTGTTTAATCGCATTAACCGTTTGTTTGAGATACAAAAGTCGGGTAGCATTCGAATAGTATTCGCTAACGACACAAGAAGTTAGCAAGTTTTACATAATTGGTTGATAACATACTATTATACCGAATTCAAATGTATGGTCAGTTGATTTAAGTATAACAGTCTCTTATTATCATTATATTTCCAGAGATTTGAAGTATTAGTATTTACTTTACAATTTATTTGTAAGTGTTTAAGATTATTGGGCCATCGATTCTCGTTGTCTTATTTAGTTATTCTTGTAGAATTTTAATGGCTACCGCTACTACTCATAAAACTGCTTCAAGAAGACTTGAAAAGTGCAAGTCAATAACCTAACTTCGACGAAAGTGGTCTCGAATTTGAGAATTATTCTCAAGCAAGAGAGAACTAACACGATCGAACAAAGAAGGTTCCTCCAACCTAACGATAAGGCTCCCATCTTAGCAGGATCCCACAAGAAGCACAAGTCTCATGGATGTCCAATGTCTCATGCTAGCCAATATGGATCCTTCTGCTCCAAATTCAATATTTAAAAGGTGGCAAAGATATGACATATACCGGCAACTTGAGAATTTATTCCGGAAGGAAGCTAAACGAGAGATATGACACACAGGTTCTCGTGGGACGTTAGTTGTGGAACGTTAAAGTCAAGAAGCTCTCATATCATTAAAATGATTATTGGCCGATCGACTCAACGCTCGGGCACCAAAGTATTTCTGTAAGAATCTGTATTTGATCTCATCCTCAGACAAATTCTTCTGGGCTTCATGAACTTCAATATGCACAAGTTTGAGTTATTCTAAACGAACCGCATGTGATGATCAATGATGTCGAGACTAACTGGTAAGACTAAAACTTACTCCTTCCTCGCTTTGGTGGTCCAAAACAAAGAAGAAATTTAAGTAGTTAAGAAAGAAGTTTACCACAAGAAAGCCGCGGTTCTTATGAATCCCAAAAAGCATTTGACAAGTGAACATTAAAAGGACGATAAATGTCATTATCATGTGGGAACCCGGGGTCAATCGGGAAGCTCTAATTCGTAGGGAAGTTCACGATGATAGAAGAATGGTCTCACGACCACTCAAATTTCGGCTGGGGCATGTGTTATTGAAAGTTTCAGCAATTCTAATTCTACTGTGGGTGCTAGACATCGGTCATGTTCCTCATATTTACACAGTACATGTGTGAACTCAAGTCAAGTAGAAGACTCGAAAGAGGGGAAATGGATCTACGTGTGGGGAACGGCGCGAAGGTCAAGGCCCTTGGCAAGAGGGATCCATCGCTTTAAATTTTTGCCGGGGCTGGGCCTTGTTTCGAATCTCTATCTCCTGCTTACTATGTACCTCGCGAATGGAATTGATTCCTTTATTGTGCCCATGATAATCAGGTATCAATTCATTTTTACCGTTTGGTTAAACGAGATTACCAGAATCCTAAAGATTCACCATAGTAATGGTATATTACTAGTGCGTGGTTCTCATGATAATTTAAGGGGTTAAGAAGCGATTGCTAGATCTTTACTATTATCAGTTATAATAATAGTAATCAAGTTAATTATTATTATTATTATACAATTACTATTATCCTGTTCCTGTATAGTCACACACACATACAATGACATTCGAATAATATTTCATGAATGAAATTAAACGAGACTTGTATATTGAGAAATGTATTTCTCAATATTTATATATTTTTCAAATATATGTTGATGAACATCAATTGGTTAAACTTTCAAGTTTAATCAATTAAGCAATTGAAATCGATGAATAACTTGATAAGTTATTCGATAGTGACTCGTTAGTATTTTGATGGACTTTGTTACCTAATTTAAAATAGAAATAACCTACTAGTAACTCATTATTTTATTAGAGGCTCATAACGGTCTAATTAAGTTAACGAGTTAAACCGATTTAACGAAGTCAAGAATGAAAGTGGAATTTCTTTGGGACTTTATTTAAGAGGGGATTAGGTTTTTCATGACATGCTATTCAAAAAACCTCCACCTCCCTCTCAAACTCTCCTTGGTGAATTGGAAGAATTTTTCTCCAATTTTATTTTGTCCCCTAATCCTAGCAAGTTCAAGTAATTGCCTGCTTCCTCGAGGTGCAATCTAGAGGACATCTTTTCGTGTTGAACGAGCATTGAGAGGATTTAGTTCATTCATTCGTTTGAAATGTAAGAATTTCTATTCATACATTTGTATTTTTTATGCTTAGATTAATTTACATTATTTCGAGAACTGGGACGTATGAATCGGTGTTTATCACGAATAAATTCCTACTAGATTCTAACAAAGTTCAAGCATGCTGATAGGATTCTTTGATATATTGATGGCACTCAAATTATCACAATATAAGGTCATGGCATTTGACTCACATTATATTCTTCAAGTATCTACTTCATCCACAAGAGTTGCGCATAACCGCTACCACCGCTATGTACTTACCACTGCCGAAGAGAAACTGAGTTTTGCTTTTTGCTAAACCAAGACACTAGGTTATTTCCCAAAAAGAAGCATCCACCAGACGTGCTCTTTCTATCTTCGTATTTTCCAGTCGGCATCACAATATCCTACCAAGGAATTATTAGTATCAAAAGAATATAAAAGTCCATAGTCCAAATCCACCATTCACATATATTTGATGATTTATTTTGGCTTGGCTCAAATGGCTTTTAGGATTTGGTTGAAATCGAGCACAACCCAACCGAAAGTAGGAAATGTCAGATCTACTTGTCGTGGAGATATAATAGAATCCCTATCATAATTCGATAATTGCTTATGTCCACCGAGCTCCATCGCATCTTTACTAATTTTCACATGAGTCAGAAATGGGTGTCCTCTTTGGACTTGGTATCTTCTAGTCCAAATTTTTAAATGTGCCCTTGGCATATTTCCTCAAGTTTGAGATATGAAATGCCATCCTTCATCCGGCTTGACTTGAAATCCAAGAAAATAGTTCAACTCGCCTACCATGCCTATTTCAACTCCTCATTCCATTTGTTGCACAAATTGTTGCACTGGGCCAGTTCGACATCCCTCCAAAGATTATATCAACATAGATTTGCTCAACCATCACCACCTTTTCATGTTTGATAAACAAGGTCTTGTTGTCTCCTCCTCTGTATCCTTTCGTCATCAGTATTTCGCAGTCCTCTTACCATACTGAGGGGCTTCTCTGCTTGGTACTCATACAAAGGCTTTCTACAATGATACACGTGTTTGGGGACATCCGTCATCAATTAACTTTTCGGGTCGTTTCTACATAGACTTCTTTCTTCAACAACCCTACTGAACGCACTCTTCATATCCATCTCGATATAGTTTTAAACTTCATCATACAAAGCCGCTACAGTTAAGACGTATAGCTCTAACCTCGGCAACCGGAGAAAATGTCTCCTCAAACCAGCTTCCACTGTGGAATATCCTTTCTACTAGTCTTAAGTTTTGTTCCTAGTAACAACTCCTTGCTTCAATGATTTGTTTTGAAAATCCATTTTGTTCCTATCACATTATGGTCCTTTGGTCTCGCACAAGTTCCTACACACCATTACGTTGAAACTCGATCACCTCTTGCATGGCATTTATCCAATGTTTATCTTCGAGGGCTTCATCAATATCTTTCGTTCGACTTTTGGAAATAAACAAATTTTCACTAATGAGTCCAACCATTCTTCTATAGTCAACTGGTTCCTTTCTTCGTGTTATAATTCCTTGATCAATTGCCCCAATAATGTTCTCCACAGGATGGTTCTTTTGAATTTAACACTGCCATATGCCCACTCTCATCATATGTGTCATTAACTTCCTTGTTTCCAACACTGCTGTCATTGTTGCGCGAACAAGTGTCTTTGAGCCAGTGCAACGCCTTTGTCACACACGAAGTCATAAATCAGGTCCAAGCATCTTCACATTAGTAGACTCCATAACCTATCGAAAGTTATTTTGTCAGAAACCCGCAGAGTACTCCACTATTTCTCGAAAATTCTACAATATGTCTTCATTACTTTTGACATCTCATTCTAAATCTTGCCTCATCCGAAAGAATAAACACAAACTACCAAATACATGGAAATATTGCACATTTGGCTTTTCTCCCCTCTTCATATATATATTTCATAATTTGTGTTGTTTCGCCGGGGCAAAAGTGTAACTGATTATGAATGCCAGTAAAAGTTCGTGGTTGATTGCCTTCAAGCTAAAAATTTGAGAGGAATGTCTCTTCACAGATGAAGCACGACACGTGTCATTTCTTGGATAGCCGATTCTTCCTCTCTACTACAATTATTTTTTGTTGTGGGGCATGGGGCCAAGAATTATGAGTACTCCTTCACTGCATGTAACCTGCTGAATTTAGCATTTCAAATTCCTTTCATTGTCGCTCCTAATTCGAATAACCGGTTGTTCTTCTCATTTTGAACTCAGAGGATAAGTCGTTTAACAAATCCCTAAACGTGTTAGAGTTTTTCCCCGAGAAACCCACCCATGGCTACCTAGAAAACTTCATCCACACACACATATACATACCTCTTTCCTCCTATACTTCGACTCTGTACGGCCCCATTAAATCCATGTGCATCAACTCTCGAGTACACGAAGTTGTTACCAATCGTAACCTCGATGACAATCCTTTGGACTGCTTTTCCCGCTGATGACACTCACCACATTCTCATCTTTCACCTCAAGTGAAGTGTATCCTCGGATGCCTTCCTTTGCAACCCATCTCATTAATATTTCTATAAATAGTATGTCCCACTGCTTGTGCCACAACCTCAAAGATCCTCATCTTTTCTACTTATCATGGCTCAATCTGAGCCCACATATAGCGCTTATCAATGATCTCGTACATACATCACATATGTGTTTCATGCGCTATTGACAAAGACATCCTTTTACAAAAAGAGACTCATAAATTTTTGTCGTGATAGTTGATATATACCGATAAGATTTTGGTGTACCAAACCTTTGACAAGTAGGACATCGGGCCAAGCGGTAGACCATTAACATTTAGCCTTCCTTGTTGATAATTTCCTTTTCCTTTCATCACCTAAAAGTCACATAGTCACCTTTAAAACAAATGCTGGTAGATACGCCTCTACTGCCATGTGTCTGAAAGATCCACTAATAAAATACTAACTTGATTCTCACATGTCTTCAAAAGAAATGTAGGTCACTAATTTATAGTGTTTACTTTCACCCATCAACAGTTTTTGTGTTGGCTGATACTGGCTTCCTTTCACCCATATATAATTTTGTAACAACAGTAATATGATTCTTCTTACCACACAATTAGTAATACCATACCTTTCCTTGTTTATGTCTTCCAATTAGTCAACGCTCTCCCAGCTCTTTGACACTCGCGGCCCAACCTCTCTCGACAAATTTAGTTTCTTGTCTCGGCTCAATCGGCTTCCTTTCATCAAACCCAATTCATGTATTGTCCCATGCTCTTTTCTCACTTTGAATATCTCCTCCAAAATCTCCGCCAGATTGGAATTCATCATCTTCTACTCCTTTATTTAGGGTATCTACTCAGAATTCAAATGTCGATCTCTTCCTCTCTGAAGTTAGTCCCCATTTTCTCACCTCGCTCTCAATCTTCAATTGTCTTCAAAGATGCACTTTGCATGTACTTACGCTTAGTTCGAACTATTAGAGGCTAAGAGTTTGTAATTTCACTACTTCATCGTCCGGCTGTCTCTCCTCGGGCTCTCACTGCTGGCTTCGCCACGATGCTTGGCTCTATGGCTCCAAGCGGGTCGTCACTGATAGTTGGCTCTATGGTTCAGAATGCTAAGCAAAACTGCTAACCGATTCGCTTGTTCTTCTTCTACTCATCATCATCACTAAGTGTTGCCGAGTAATTCCTGGATTGTTTCTTGAGATAATTGGGACATTCTGCTTGTATGTGTCCAAATCCTTCACACTCTCTCTACACCGAATTCCTTTTGATTTCTCTAAATTGACCTCAAGACCTGAGCCGACTCTGTTTTCCCATTTCTTCCATCTGTTGTTATTTTTGTCATTGACGAATGTGCTGCTACCAATTATCAGAAGGCTTATTGTTGAATCTTCTCTAGCCTCATGGAAGTTCTTTAAGCCAAGATAAGTTTATAGCTTCAAATTCATCATTTATCTCCTACAGTGGCTTTTAAAAATACCTTTCTTTTTGCTCGTCTCTCCTTCATTGAGAGATATCTCAAAAGTGGCCAAGTTCCCTATCAATTCATCCATGCTCATGGTGGTCAGATCTTGTGCTTCTTCAATAGTCGTTTTACGAAATAACTTTTGGTAATGTTCAAAGTACTTTTTCACCAATTTTCATATTACTCATAGGTTCGCTTAGTGGCAAATGCACTATTACCCATGTCCTTTAGTTTGTTGTTATACATAGCTATTGACCTCTGCCATCCTCCATCCTCGACTTCAAGTCCTTAGTCGTTACCGAAGTCTTCGACATCCGTAGACTTCAAGGTACCCTCATATGCGGCTCGCAATATATCCCATGCGCTTTTGTCTCTGGGGTCAGCATATATTAATCAACTTAAACACATTTAAGTCAACAACATTAAATATACCTATAGTTTTATCATTTGCAAAATGCCAGCTCTTGTTCTTCGGGGGGTCCACCATTCTCCATTTGATGGGCTAGTTACACCTTCAGGAATGACAGTTTGGAGCAACATCCAACACGCATACCTCTCCAAAGTTCTCATCAAGAGATTTTAAGAACGCAGTCATTCTCGCCTTCCAAGAGGAATAATTAGTCTGTCATGACCGGTGGCTGCTACCAAGGATCCTCCTCTCTCGAACTCCATACCAAACGATTACATCGGGATCTCACTCTTACGAGATAGAGTGCCCGCCCGATACCACTTGAAATTGGTGGTAATCTAATCGCTGCATAACAAGTTGGATGCACCAATCGTCAATACTCCGCCAACAACTACTGTGAAAAGTAAAATAACAAAAGTAAACACACACAGAACCCGCCTCGGTGAATACCTAAGTCTCTGCGCTCAAATATTTCTAGATCTCCACTATGATCAAGAATTACAAATAAGGTCTTACTCGAATGCTCCCCATTCTCTTTGCCTTACTTCATCTAACTGAGCGTATAAGCCCAGTTCCCCCCGACTAACACCCCTATCCTTCACTACACACTACTATCCCTAGTATGTGTCAACTACGTGATCTTTTCACTAAAATAAAACTGTTGTAACTAAAAGTATCACAGATAACAGATAATATTAAAGGAGTTTATAGAAACACTGCATATCTCAAATTTCAAGACAATAAAATACTCACACAAAGTCTTTGTAAAGTTCTAATACACATGCGCAAATCTCTTGCTTTCACACCTTCACCGCAGACAGTTCTCCATTATATAAATATAGTAATATCCAACGCTTATGCTAGAAATTTTGCTATAAAGAAAATCTCCATCTTGTAGATAATAAATGCTTCTGGGCCAACTTTCTCATTTGATTTTGGGACAGCAGATTGCTCGACGGGACAAGAATGCCTATAAAGTTCTCAATCAATCATATCTTCTAGATTCTCTCAGACGCTCTTCGTATATGGTAACAAAATCTTGTGCGAAAGATCCCGTCGACTCTCATCATTGTCACCATCTGCTGACTATCAGTTTAAAAGTAAACACTGGAACTACAACGCACTACCAAAATGATTGGCAATAAGCTACGAAGTTTGTACCATTTAGTTTCATTGCGTGTAACCTTGTTGCTGTTCATCATCTCTTTTTGGTGTTTGCGTTCCAATTCTTCCACTAAAGCTTCTAAAATTATTTTCAAGAATGGAACTAGAAGAGCTATAACAGTGAGGTTGATGCACTACTAACCTGGAAAGGAAGCCTGGACAAACAAAGCCAACACATCTTAGCTTCATGGCACCCAAACCACCCTCTTTGTGGCGGCAACTGGTCTGGAATTTCATGCAATAAAGCTCCAAGAGTCGAAACTATTGATCTCGATAGTTATGGACTAAGAGGTACGCTTCATGATTTCAGCTTCTCATCCTTTACACATCTCATGAACATCAGCCTTGCTAATAATTCATTTTATAGAACCATTCCTTCTAATATGACTCTGTTATCCTGACTAGTATACCTTGATCTAAATAATAACCATTTCTCTGGAACAATGCCACTTGGTATATGCTTCCTAACCAATCTAGAGTATCTTAACCTCAACCATAACAATATATCTGGTACTATCCCCATAGAAATCAGCAGCCTCATCTCCCTGAATCTTCTAGATTTGAGTAGCAACGCCCTAACAGGTGTAGTCCCTGCTTCTATCGGGAACTTGATTGAATTAACTGTCCTCTCATTTTCCAACAATCAACTATTTGGATTTATTCCTTCATCCATTGGAAATTTGATCAAACTAAAACTGTTTTACCTATATCACAATCAAATCAACGGTTCCATCCCTCAAAGTATTTCTAGGCTTATATCTTTAGTTGACCTTGAACTATCAACTAACAAGTTGAGTGGTCCAATACCTTCTTCCATTGAAAATTTGGTAAAATTGCAGACATTATATCTATATGAAAATTATTTATCTGGTTCAATTCCTGAGACAATTGGTAGGCTTACATCTTTGATTGATCTTGATATATCAACTAACAAGTTGAGTGGTAAAATACCATCTTCCGCTGGAAATTTGGTGAAATTGGAGACATTATATCTATATGAAAATTGGTTATCTAGTTCAATTCCTGATACTTTTTGTAGACTTGCATCTTTAGCTGATCTTCAATTATCAACTAACAAGTTAAGTGGTAAAAAAACTTCTTCCATTGGAAATTTGTTGAAATTGGAGACCTTATATTTATGGAAATCAGTTATCCAGTTCAATTCCTGACATTATTGGTAGACTTAAATCACCTGTTAATCTTTGGTTATCAGAAAACAAACTACGTGGATTTATTCCGTCTTCCATTGGTAGTCTGGTGAAACTTGAAACATTGAGTCTGTCTTCAAACCATATCTCTGGTCAAATTCCCCATCAATTCAGTAACTTGATACATTTTAAAATATTGCAGCTTAGCAATAACAGTCTTTCTGGTTCTTTACCGGAAAACATATGTCTCGGTGGACAACTTCAGAATTTTACTGCGGCTCAAAATGAGTTCACTGGTAGGCTTCCTAAAAGCTTAAAAAATTGTACGAGTCTCTATAGAGTCCGCCTTGAAATGAATAAATTATCTGGAGACTTGTCGGAAGACCTTGGAATATATCCTCACTTGGATTATATTGAGCTTAGCCATAATAACTTTTATGGTAAACTATCTACAAAGTGGGGACAATGCAAAAGTTTGACAAGCTTGAGGATCTCAAACAACAATATATCAGGTAGACTACCAAGAAACCTTGGAGAAGCTTCTCAAATTCAGAGGCTTGATCTTGGTTCAAATAAATTGTCAGGGGAAATTCCAAAAAGTTTGGGTAATTTGACTTCTTTAATTGAACTCAACCTAGAAGGTAACATGTTATCTGGTGTTTTACCAAAGCCAATTAAAATGCTCTCTCGGCTTTCTTCTCTCAACCTAGCAGCAAACAATCTGAGTGGCATAATTCCTGAAGAAATTGGAGAATGTAGACAACTCTTGAATTTAAATCTGAGTTGCAACTCTTTCGGTGGAAATATTCCTTCACAAATTGGAAATATACGATCCCTTCTAAATCTTGATTTGAGTCATAATCAGTTGAGCGGTGAAATTCCTCAAGAATTCGGCCAACTTATAAGCTTAGAGAGTCTAAACCTTTCTCACAATGACATATCAGGTTTTTTGCCTTCTACTCTTGAAAATTGTGTGAGTTTGACCTCAATGAACATATCAAACAATCAGCTAGAAGGTCCATTGCCTAATATTCCAGCTTTTCAAACGGCCGCATTCGATTCACTGAAGAATAATAAAGGTCTTTGTGGACATATTGATGGTCTAATTCCATGTTCTTCAAAAACTCAAAGGAAGAAAAGCTCTAGAGTGGTAATATTGGTCACATTGTTCGTAGGAATCTTTGTGCTGACTGTCCTAGTTGGGATTTTTATTTGTGCGCGAAAATGGCAAAGAACCAGTACAATTGAACAGCTAAGAAAGCCGATAGAAGATTTGCTTTCGATTTGGAGCTTTGATGGGAAAATGGTGTATGAGAATATTATTGAAGCCACCGAAGACTTCAATTCTCAGTATTGCATTGGGCAAGGAGGATATGGAAGTGTTTATAAGGCTGGATTGCCAACCGGTCAAGTTGTTGCAGTTAAAAAGCTCCATAACTCGGAAGATCTTTTAAGGTCTAAGCTAGAGAAAAGCTTCATATCTGAAATTCAAGCACTCACTGAATTGCGACATCATCACATTGTGAGGCTATTTGGATTTTGTTCACATGTTAGGAACTCATTTTTAGTTTATCAGTTTGTGGATGGAAGCAACATTCTGAATATCTTCAGGAATCTTGAACAAGTTCAAAACTTCAAATGGATTAATAGGTTCGATGTTATTGAAGGAGTTGCAGCTGCATTATCCTACATGCATCATGAAATTTCACCTCCCTTGGTTCATAGAGACATATCAAGCAAGAACATCTTGTTAGATGAGAATTATGATGCTCATGTAACAGATTTTGGAACTGCAAGATTCTTGAGTCACAATTCATCTTATTGGACTTCATTTGCGGGAACATTTGGATACTCAGCTCCAGGCATGTTTTCGCGCTAATAATAATTTCTCATATTTTATTCATCATTCCAATGATATGTATTCTTCATACTTCAATTTATGAATACTTCATGTGGTTGCAGAACTAGCATATACTAAAAGTGTTTGCTCCGCGTGCCCGCTCTTTCCACAGTATTTATTACGGTTGTCGAGTTGCTCCTTGTTATTGGATTTGCCATTGATGAAGCAGAGGGGTTGATGTCGCACCAGGCCGCGACCCGAAGTCGATCGTAGCCACTCGTGCCTAAATTAATTAGGGTGTTTTAAGAGCTAATGAGCAGTGGGAGGTTATTAGTTTAGCATTGCAGCAGAAATGAAGAAGGCGTATAGTGGGTATTTATAGAATCTTTGGGGGTGGAATTAAAAGCCAGATATGGGCCAAACGTCGCGTCACAGGCGCGATTTGAGCTTGCTTAGCAATTGGGGCATGCCGTTGGATCTTCTTTATAATGGGTCATTAGCCCATTGGATGTCTTCTTATGTGTACATATCCGATTGCCCCTTTTAATGCAAAATTACATACCGCTTTTCAAATGGTAGTGGAATTTGAGTTAAAATTCCTCGCTGACCACTTGGAACCGTCTTTGTAACAGGATTCCGAGAGAGACACGCATTTAATCACCATATAAAAGGTATGTCTCTCCATTTTCTTTCACTTCTTCACTTTTCTTCTTGTTATTATCGTCTACTCCTCAAAGCAAAAGCAAGTTCCCTTTTTCTCTGTTTTTTGGTTTTCTGCAACTTCTTGCTTACTTCGACTTCTCGTGATTCTTCTCCATGGCAGATCAAAGCACAAGTCGTCCCCACCCATGGCCCAGCTATCTCGAGTTGTTGAGCCACTCTTGAAAGGTGGTTGGCTAGGCAAGTTGCCAAAGTCGGTGGTGTTTATAGTTTTTTTAATCTTTAAGACCCGTTTTCATATATTTCAACTTCCTTGGTATATTATTCTAATGCTTGAATTTTTCATCGTTCCTCGGGTATTATCAGTCGATCTTGGCCTCTACTGCCGACTACAGCTCGAGAGTCTACACCGCCGTTCATGTCGAGACCTCGAGGAATTTGTGGGGTCAATTGAGGATAGCCCGAGGCCGACCCTCGATCTCCTCCTCCCGAGCTTGGGCCCGATTCTCAGCGCCTCTGGATGTGCAACCTCACCGACTCGAATGGGACCTCACTCCTCCAGGGCCTGGCTGCTCGAAAATCCTCGAGGAAAACTTTAAAAACCACTGCCCTCCAGTAAGAGAGCCGGACGGGTTCAGGCGTCACCATTATCAACGGAGGTAGATCCATGAAGCACTCACAGGGTTTCAGGAGGTGAGCCGTATCACTTTGGAGGAAGCGTGAATGCTCCACCCATTTCGATCCAGCCCTCCCGAGGGGCCAGGTGAGTGGGATGTCTCGACCCGGCTAAAGGGATACCTCCTTGTTTTGGGAGTTTTTTTAATTATGGGCTCAGGCTCACAGTCACATCGTTTGTGAAGGCAGAGGTGTTGGTGACCTGGATGGGAGCCCAGATTGAAATTTAATGCCGCTTTCTTGCATGATCCTCCACGGTCTTCCAAGTAGCTTGTCTGGCTGTTGGGGTCATTCGCAACATAGCCTTATTCAGTGTGATGTATAATGTCATCTCAGGCCCTTGGGCTATTTCAAGTTAGCCACTCCTCCTCTCTTATTTAGCATGCGAAGAAGTTGGATAAAGTGGAGGGAGTTAGTAGTTCAAGCTACGGTTCTTGGCGACAGGGTTTGATGCGAAGTCCGAACACGTTGGTCTGTCAATTTGCTTACGCTCCTTATTTGAAGACTTCTGCCGAGACCCAGTGAAATAGAAGCTTAGAACCGAACTCCTCGCCCTTGCGGGGGTCTTACGTGATAAAGGCGTGTTAATCAAGGCGGGGTTGACCAAATGAGTGAACAAATACGCCACCACCTCTCTTCGTAAGTATTCTTTTCTCATGTTGGTTTTCCTCTTATTTTCATATTTAATCTTTCGTCTTCTTTGTCTTTGTCTCTTTTGTAGTGACACTCTTAGCCTAGAAGCATTCCTCGGGGTCATGTATCATGCCCCACAAAGTTAGTTTTAAGGCCGTGACTACGGGGAAGGATACCTTGGAAAAGGTGTCAAAGAGGAAGAGTAAAGCGGTTTCGGGAGAATCATCTGAGGTTCATGCCCGTGTGCCCAAGCCTCGAGCTTCAAGAAGGTCGTTTTGGAGGGGCCGATGATGACATGTGAGGTATTATACGAGGCATTACCTCGTTCTCTTCCTTCTGCCGTTTCTCCTCCTCTCTTACATTCCCTTAGCCTACTGCAGGCGTTTCTGACCGCTTTACTCGCCGTTGGGAGTCATGATGCTTGGAGTAAATCCTACTCCTCCTCCGGTTTGTCTCGGGTGTTCTTTGCCGGTTCGGTAGTGAATTGCACTTTCGGGTTTCTACATACCACTCCCTTCGGGTATCACTGTCACCGAAGAGACGATCTCCAAGAGAGGATCCCCTACAGCTTCCCTTTTGTTGTAGAACTGTTTGCTGAAGGGGGACATGGAGGGATCGTGGGTCATTGCAGCTCCTGCGTCCAAATCCCGCGTGCCTTTTCTCGCCGAGTCTTAAATTATGCTTCTCTTGTTTGCTCCGGAGTTCTTTATTTATCGTCTCAATTTGTCTTGCCCGAGTCTCGGCTTCTCTTATTCTTTAGGTCATGGCGTGTTAACAAGGGGACTATTAGCGAGATGGAGTGAGTGCGAGTCGGGATGCCTGCAGGCGGACAAGATCTCTTTGGAGAAGCGCCTGTCCGAGGTTATCAAGGAGAGAGACGAAGCTCGGGCTCAAGCTGAAGATTTCAAGGCCCAAGCTTTTGACTTCAAGAATAAACATGCAGATATTCAATCTGTTTGTGCTGGCCTTGTGAAATCCAAGTCCGATCTCTCTTCCGAAGCAGCGAGCTGGCGGTTTAAGAGCTCTAGAAAGAGCCTTGGTCACCGAGATCAAAAACTCGGTCTCAAAAAGCAAGGAAGCGCTACTTGAGGCTCGTTAGAAGAGCTAAGGAGGAGGCCTCCGCCCGAAGTTGTCGTGGCAAACTTTAAGGAGAGCCAAAATTAGGACATTCTTGTGGACGACAGCATGCCACGTCATGCTTATAGCCTTAAGATCAGAGTTCGGCGCGGTTCATTCAGTGTTCCTAACCGTGGAAGAGCACTTTGGGAAGGATTGAGGAAGATGAAATCTTTAGCTCTAGCTTTAGTCCATACTTATCTTTTGTAAGGGATTGAGGAAGATGAAGATGTTGGCTCCTAAATTTTTGTTTATGTCCCTCGGGCCTGCTATTGGTGCGGTTTTCATTACTTTATAACACGCTTTTGTTTAGTAATGGTTCACGCACTTTTAATCTATTCAATTTTATTCTCTGTCTTTATCTTTTTGTAATTTTTGTTTATGTCCCTCGGCCTGCTATTAGTGCGGGTACGATTACTTTGTAACAGCAGCTTTTGTTTGAAATAATGGTTCACCTTGTTTTCTTATTTTGTAATTTTTATTCTCTTGTCTTATTAAATCACTACGTTCTTTTTCTTTATCTTTCCACTTTTTGTAAATGTTATTTGTGATATCATAACACATACCCACTTATCGTAGAAATATCATTCTTTTTCGGAGGAATGATTTTGTGATAGTGATCCTTTATACTCTGGTACCTCGGTTGTCCCATATTACTCGGGTTTTCCCTTTAAGATTAAGAGTGAACTTATTCACATGACCCCAAGTGATCGGTTCACCCGAGGACCACGAGTGATCTAATTCATTTGGGTTTCCCTACAGAATTGATAGAGTTAAATGATCTTATTCAACTTGACCCCGGGTGATTTGATTAAATGCAGGGACCACGAGTGATCAATTACATCCGGTTTCCTACAAATTGATAGAGGTTAAGTGATCTTATTGATTGACCAATTTGATACGATTCACTGAGGACCAAGAGTGATCCTAATTCACTCGGGTTTCCCTCTAAATTAATAGATGTTAAGTGATCTTATTCACTTCATCCGGGTGATCCCGATTCGCCCGAGGACCACAGTGATCTAATTCGCTCGGGTTTTCCTCAATTGAGGCTAAATGATCTGTCGCTTAGATTTCTTGCTTTATTGATGAATTTTCTTTGGTCAAAAGGTCTCTTATTTCCAAAAGGCACTCTTGTGCCCACAATCGGAAACTTGATAAATCTCGTTCATTATGCTTGATGACCTTTCCGAGAGCTCCTACAGTTCGCCAGGCCTATGACTCATCTTCTTTGTAGGGCCGCCGACATAGGGTTGAGCTTGTCTTTCTTTTTTGGTTTACTAGCTTTGAAGAGCGAGCCACGAGGTCTCCTTAACAGGCCTTGACTCAACTTTTGGTTGTAGAATGGAGTACCATTAGCATTTAGCACTCTGCATTTGAGTGAAACTTTGTCCTGATTCATGCATTGAAGTTGAGGCATTCTCTCATCATTCTCCATTCTTCTCTTCATTGAAGCAAAGGCAGCCGGATGTTAGGTAAGCGGAACCTCTGGGCAAGCGACTTATATTCCGAGCAGCTAGGCTGAAGGAGTTTCTCAGTAGGCGTTTGAAGGAGTGGTTACATGCGACCCCGGAGGATTTCGTGGGAGCTCCTCATACATACTTTGAATCAAGAAGATTTCTTTATTCCTTGAAAGATGGTCACATTCGCAGCTTCTGGCCATTGGCTTGGGGATAGCGAGCCGGTGCAAAAGCGATGTTCAATCGAGCCGTTTACATCGAGCGGAAAGCATCGAGGCGAGGAATGGTTATCCGATCTGATATCACCCGGTATTCCATAGCGAGTAATGATGTTTTTCCATATGAACTCCTCGATGTCACCGGCGGTGGTATTTCGCCCAAAAAGCATGGCCTCGCCGCTTCTTGAAATAGTCCTGACATGTGCATATTTATTTGGTGGCGGTTTTATGAATTACCCAGCAGTCGATACCCACAGCATGGCAAATGGTATGGGACAAAAAATCGGGGTCATTTCCACTTGTTTGGTTATGCGGGGGTGCCTTCGTTTTACGGAAAGAATAGCGTCTCTTTATGTACTCTAAGGGGAGTGGTTCACGGTGTGGGCCAAAAGTACCCTTCGGGTGATTTTCCAAAGCGAGGACTTCCCTCGATATGATTCCCTTGATCCCCTCGTGGACCTCGAATAGCGTTTGTTGGATTTTACGCCGGGGATGCAAAAGCAGGTAGTTGTCCCGTGGGAGGTTTGTACAATTCCTTGGAACATTTGAAATTTATAGCTTACATTTTACAATTTCCTAGCCTCGGCCTTGCTCTTGGTGTATCTTTCAGGTTGTTAAAAGGCGTGACGTCAGTCGTCCCTGTACCAGGCAGGGATACATCCTCGTTTCTTCGTGAATGGGCTTTTCCGATGTTAATATGAGCATGGGGAATACAAGTTGTGGCCAATCGAGATAGGTGATCAACGTGCTTTCGTTTTACGCTTTCGAGGTATGTTAACCGAGCCACGTAGTCGAGCTTTGTGACTATACTGGGCCTTGGGTGATACTTCACCGAGGTTCTCTTTCTTGACTCCATGATCTCCCAGTTTGTTCAATCACTGACTTAGAATCCCTCTTTACGATTTGAGTTACCGGACTTTGGACCAATAATAACCCGTCGCGGCTCGTACTAGCCGTTATTTATGGCCTTGGCTGGAATCTATGCATATTCAAAAGTAGACCCACCGGGTCCTTGAATTAAAATCCACACTTGCTCCGCTTTTCAGTTCTTGGTTCCATCCACATACAATGTCCACAGAAGGCCTTTCACGAGGTGTTAGCGTAGTCTTAAGTCCTCTTGTCTTGTGGTAGTGCATTCTATTCACGAAGTCGGCTAAGGCACGGGCGCTTACGTTCAGATTCTTGGTTGAAAGTAATTTGATTTCAACAAACTCATGGCCCGGCTGAGCACCACGTCTGTAGGATTGAAAATTTGTCCTCTTAAAGCTACCGCATGACCATGGTATGGGGTAATTTTCAAAGTAAGCTTTGAGCTTTCTAGCGAAGTATTTAGGCTTGACATAGGTATGTCGATAGGGGGCAATTCTCTTTCGGGCCATGAAGTACATATTTCATGGTATATGGGCTTAAGATTTTATCCTCCTCTCTAATAAGCACCGCTCATTGCCCGGATACAACTAAATATAACTATAACTTCTCCACTTGCCACCGGTTCGTCAATATCTTTGGGGATGTCAAGTATGCTTTAACTCAAAATTAAAGCTTTAGCGCTCTTGCGTCATTTGAATTCTTCTTGGGAGGCTTGTCTTACTTGCACCGGAGAAAAAGGTGAGTTCTTTATTCCGGACCGAGATATGAATCTATTGAAACCCTGAACCTCTTGCTAATCTCTAGACTACTTAAGACTTGGGCCTTCGTTTGCATTATGGCCTGTCTTGTCGGGATTAGGTTCTATACGTGTTCGAGCTTATCATGAACCCCCGAGGAATTTCCCGAGAGTGCTTGAATATGAGCATTTTTAAGGTTAATCCTCAATTGACTCTCAATCTTTCCAACTTCACCTCCGGAGTTCCTTCCAAATGCTCCCTCCGCCTTGCGGCCCGACATGTCATTTACGTAGATTTCATATTTCACAACAATTTGATTCGAGAAGATACAATTTACCATCCTACGGTATGTTCTTGAAGAGCATTCACGATGCTTGATATAGCCCGTACTCCATAATAAAGGTGGTTTCTTGGTCGGCCTTTTCCAGAGTATTTGGTGATACCTTGGGAAGCATCTAACAAATCAAAAACTACCGTATCCGGCTCCCGTACGGTCTTCCCCGAAGCAGGCAATGGGAAATAATCATGACTTTATTGAGGTTGGTGAAGTCGGTGCACATTCTCCACTGCCCATTAGACTTCTTTACCATTACCACATTAGCAATCCACGGGGAATTGTACTTCTCGGATGGCACCTACCCGTATCAACTGCGTCGACTTAGCTGGGATAGCTTTATTCTTTGCTTGAGAGAAGTTCGCTAACTTTTGCTTCACGAGAAGCTTATGGGTAGGGTCCATATGCAATTGGTGTATAGCTATATCGGTATTCCTCCGAGGCATGTGTGATTTAGGGGGTTCTCACAGCGAAGACCTTTTCGTACTTTGTAGGAGCTTTATCCAACGATTTGCGATTATAGGATTCAGCGAGTTCTATCTGGGTAGCTACCGGGTTATTTTTAGCCGAGGGAGACAACCTCGGAGTTCCTCATGGGGACATCCACTTCTTGAGCTCTCCACACTTTCCTTGGGGAATTTGTCAGGAGTTCTTTCTTTGAGACGTATGCTCGTCACCCGGGGAATTATTTGATTGCCTTTTTAAGGCGGTTCTTTGAGAGTAAGCTCACCGGGCGTTGATGGTGATAGCGGACCCGAGCCCTTCATAGTCTCCCGATTCCTCGCGCTCCTCCCGTAGTTGGAAATTTCATTTTCAAATGGAGTGGTGAAATGGTGCCACTTAAGGATGTGAGGATAGGTCGTCCGATTAGTCCATTGTAGGGAAGGTTAGATATATAGAGCAACCGTGAAGGTACTTCTTGTCGCGGTTCTCGAGAACGCCGACATGCAAGATCTAAGTCCGTTATCCCTCTTTGGAGAGACCGAGGTACAATAAGCCCCCATGAGAGGTGTGTTTGGTTTTAAAAGGTTCGGGGTAACTTGATCGGTCATATGCCACATATATAAAATATCCGTCAAACTCCTTGTATCTGCAATATTTCTGCCCACGAAGTTGCAATAAGCGGGTGATTATTAGAGGATAAATCTTAAGGGAATCTGATTCTTTCTAACTCTTCTTGAGGTGTTATCCCCTCTTTGTGGGAGATGATGGCCATGGGTCTTGCTTTGTCTGCGACCATGGCATGTGCTTTCGGGAGTAAAGTCTCCTCCTCTGCGATCCCACGAAATGGGTATCGATATGACTGTTACTTGGATGGCTTACGCTCCGAGGTTTATCATTCCTCTGAGGTGATGCCGTCTTTTGGCACTCTTAGGGAGTGTTCTCCGCAAAACTCTTTTAGAGATACCCCGCCGGACAGTTTTCAATCTACGCTTTCAAAACATGACAATCATCGATTAATGAGCCATGATCTTTATGATACTCGCAAGGAATAGCGGATCCGCTTCTATTCGGGTGGGGCCCGCAGCTTTGGGGCTTTGGCAGCAATGTTTTATCTTGTACTTGAGCAAACACTCTATGTACCGAGGATCTCGATGCGGTACGTGTTGTATTAGTTGCTGGGGTTTACTGCCTTCCGTTCTCTCTTCTGGTCTTCCCCCTCCGGACTTGTCAGAGCGACCTCCTTTTAGAGTTTCTTTGTAACTCTCATGCTCGACTTTCTTTTAGGGGCCTTGGTTGCTCCCTTCGGAATTTGAACATCGGTTGTCCGCTTCCAGCCATTTTGGCTTCCTCCAAATTTATGTATTTGGCCAGATTAGTTAGGCTAATTGTTTATGCGGTGGTTCAGGGTTCAGTACCCAGAGCTTTCGTTTAATGAATTACGAATTGCAAGCCGTGATAGAATGCAATCTTTGCCTGCCTTCCGTCCATAGGCGATATATTTGGTCGAACTCTTTTAAAGCGATTGGAATAATCCCAAAATATGCTCCCAGCAGTTTTTGCTTCAAATTCATCAACTCATATATACTTCATCTGTTCGGCCGTAATGGATGCTCAATTTATCTTTGAAAACATCCATGAAATCACCAGCAATCTCTTTGTGTTGGGTGTGGTTGTGGAACCATTTCAACGTGGCTCTAGACAGAGCTACCAAGGGAGGCCTAAATAAAAAACATCATCCTCATTTGCCCAAAAGGGACAATTGTGAATAAGTAAGCCTTGAAGTGATTGCTAGGGTCTCCATTGCCATCGTGAGTTTGAACTTGACATTCTAAAAACCCTTTGGCATTGACTTGTGTAAATCTACAAAAGCGGGAGGCAGTCTTGTGCTTTCCGGGACCCACTTCGAGCAGTCAAACCGCTTGAGAAATTCTTCTTTATACCACTTTAATTCTAACCGGTTGAGAAATGCATTAAGATTGATGAGGTACTTAGAAATTGTCCGTAAGTATTTTGAAAATCAATATTTGGAGATAGATTTACTACCTTTGAGATGAATGATTTTGATCTTATTATGGAATGGATTGGTTGGGGAGACATCATGGAGTGATAGATTGTCATCTTAAGAAGATTAGAAGCTCTAGTCACAGTAAATCTAAGATCTTAACTTCTGGTGATAGAAAATTCTTTCCCTCTTGTCTCATTTTTGCCTTAGTTGCCCATAAGATGTTGAGAAGTGGATGTGTTGGTTATCTTGCCCATGTTGTCGACACGAGTAAGGAGAAGATGGCTGAAAGGTGCATGTCGTGAGAGAGAGTATTGATATGTTTCTGAGGAGTTGCGGGACTTATCTGTGCGAGAGGTGGAGTTTTCCATAGAATTAATTCACAGTACTACTCCGATTTCTATGGCACACTACGGAATGAAATGCTTGAGTTAAAGGAGTTTAAACGCAATTGCGAGGAATTGTTGGATAGTTGTTCTTGACAGTAGTTCACCATGGGGTGCTCGATTGTTGTTACAATAAGAAGGATGGATCTCTACGAGGTTTGTGTACTCGATTAGGCAGTTGAACAAAGTAACAATTAAGAATCGATATCCATTGCCTAGGATTGATGATCTGTTTGATCAATTGAAGGATGCTCGTGTATTTTCTAAGATTGACTTGAGGAATTCGGGGCTACCGTGATTGAGGATTAAGGAGGGATGATGCTTCAGTAGAGGCATTTAGAGCAGAGATATGGAGCACTCTGGAGTTTTTGGTGATGCCGTTTGGGTTGTGAATGCCACTGCGGCGTTTGTGGACATATAGATAGGGTTGTTCGGCTCTTACTTGGATAAATTTGATGGTGTTCATTGTGATGTCGATATATTCTAGTAGTGAGGGAGAGCATAGAAGAACACTTGAAATTGTCTTTGGGGAACTTTGAGGAAAATAGATTATGCTAAATTTTTTCAAGTGTATGAATTTTTGGTTGGGGAAAAGTGTAGTTTCGGGTCGTGTGATTTCGAGGAGAGGGTATAAGTGTTGATCCTCTAAAAGTTGAAATTTGTGATGAATTGAGGCTTGACCGAGTGTTCTTGAAATGAAATTTTCTAGGTCACAGCGGGGCTATGGGAATTTATAAGGGACTTTCAATTGTTGACACCCATTGCCGGGTTGACTAGAAAGGAGTTCCATTTGTTTGGAGTGAGGGATTGTGAGCGGTGCTTCAATAGGGTTGAAAGAAATTGACTGCACTTGATATTGACTCTTGGCCGGGACGGGATGGGTATGTAGGTGTATAGTGATGCTTAGCATCGGGGGTTGGGATGTGTGCTAATGCGACATGGTAAGGTAGTAGCTTATAAATCACGGCAATTTGAGAAATCATGAGAAAAGAATTACCCAGCACGATTTGGAACTAGTACAATTGTGTTTTGCACCCAAGATTTGGAGGCGTTATTTGTATGGTGTAAATTGCCCGAATTTTTGCGATCACAAGAGTTTTAAATACCTCCCGACGTAGAGAGATTTAAATCTGAGGCAGCGAAGGTGGATGGAGTTTATTAGCGATTATGATGTTTCCATTGAGTATCATCCTGGAAAGGCGAATGTGGTGGCTGATGCATTAAGTCGTAAGGGAAAGGTTAAGGAGCCATTAAATGAAATGAAGCAACTTGGTGTTAATTTTGGAGTGGGAGTTGATGGCGGTTTGTTGGCGCAAATAAGAGTTCGACCGGTTCTTCTTGATCGAATACTCGAGGGGCAACAAAAAGATGAGAAATTGCAAAAGATAATTGGGGAAGTGAAAAGCGGAAGCAGATCGGACTTTGTGGTGAGAGATGATGGAGCCTTCTGATCATAGTAGATTATTCGTGCACTTACTCTCGGGGAGTTGAAAAAAGAGATTTTAGACTGAAGCTCATATGCTCCATTATAGTATGGATCACAATTGGTACAAGATGTATAGAGACTTAAGAGCGTGTATTGGTGGCCCGGCAGAAGAGGGAAATTCTTTGAATTTGTATCAAAATGTCGACTTGTCAACGGGTGAAGATAGAACACCGACATCCGGCGGGGGCTCACACTTGATCTCTTCCTATTCGGAGTGGACTTGGGAGGCTAGCATTCTGATGGATTTTGTTTCGGACTTCGAGGACATTGGCAAATGATGGTATTTGGGTGATAGTTGTGGTGTCTAAATCGGCTCATTCTTACCAACTAAATCGACTCACGGTCTGGCGGTTCGCGAGGATTTGTATGTGGATCAAATTGTGCGATTTAAATGGAGTCTTAGATATCCGTTGTATCGAGATCGAATCTTAGACTCACGTCAGTTTTGGAAAGGATTTCAAGAAGCGATGGGGGCGAGGTCGATTTAGTATCATTTCATCCACTTTGATCGGATAGGCGTCCGGAGAGAACAATTCGAACATTGGAGGATATGTTGCGGGCACGTAATGTTGAACTTTTGAAGTAGGATGATGAATTACTAAAATGGGTTGCATATAATAATAGGTTCAGCGCCCGGTATTGGGATGGCGCCCATTTGAGGTATTATGCGGCGGGGAAATGTAGGACTCAGTTTGTTGGAATGAAGTAGGAGATAGAAAAGTGTGCGGTTCGAGTTGGTGGAAGAAGGTGGGTGGAGAGAATAAAATTGATCTGTGACACACGAAAGTGGCGCAAGATAGATAGAAGATATGCGGGGTCGTTCTTAGTATGGATTTAACGTTTGAGATTGGTGATAAAGTATTCTTGAGAATATCCCCACGGAAAGGTGTAGTAAGATTCGGGGAAGGAGGAAGTTGGAGTCCTCGATATAACTCGGTCATTATGAGATTTTAGGCGGGGTTGGTCGGGTGGCCCCTGCTCGTTTAGCGTTGCCTCGAGGAGTGGGGCCAATTCCTGCGTCTTCCATGTGTCGTGTTTGAGGAACCTGTCCCGGATGAATCTCATATCTTAGAGTCACAACCAATGGGCTTGGAGAGGACCTTACCGTATGAAGAGAAACCGGTGAAAATTGTTCTTGATCGTATTAAGGAAAAAGTGTTCAACGAGAAATAAAGTTGTGGCTTTAGTGAGAGAGTGTTGTGGCGAAATCGGCCGAGTGGAGGGAAAGCTACGTGGGAACGAGAGGAGGATGTCAGAAGTCAATATCCACATCTTTTTCGAAATAGAAGGTTACTTCTTAAACTTTGTGCTATAATATGTGTAATATGTGAATTATTACAAATTTGAGTAAGTGAGTTAGGAGCTTGGGCGTGGGTGTTGAGAAAATTTCGAGGCCGAAATTTTTATTAGGTCAGGGAAAATGGCAGTTCCATATAAGCATTATTTTAATGTGATTTTGGTTGTCCCGATTAGTGTTCACGGTTAAAGTTAAAATTTTAAATTGAATAATGATAATATGGAGTTGAACGATAATATATTTTGAGAATAGAAATTTAATTTGACTCGTGTTCGAATTATGTTGTTAAACCGAGAAGAGAAGCGAAATTGTGAACCAAACGAGACCTAAACTCCACTTAAATGTTCACCTACCACCACTAACTCTTCATACTTATCATCATATCAACCTTATCATCAAAACTTTTACACAAGTAATTATCTTCTCCTTGCTCTGGTGGCGAACCGCTACTAGTAAATTGACCTTGATTTTTCTTTCATTTTTCTTGGTGAAACTTGTTGAATCCAGACCCTCGAATCTTGTTCCCCGTCTTATCATAAGATTATCAAAGGTATGAGTTTAATGCTTCCAAATCTCATTATTTGAGGCTATAGTTGACTAAGCCCCACTAGTTTGACTTTTGTGTTGACTTTTAGATCTTGACTTTATGTGATAGAAATGTTATCTAAGTTTAGTTTATGGGATTTAAGGTGACTTTGAGTGATTGTGGGGTTAGAAAGTGGTGTATGTTGAGGTTTGGCTTTGTTGACTTTTCTTAGAATTAACTAAAATTATAGTAGGAGGTTAGAGGTTTTAATATAATTATTTTTTGGGAATAAAGTATTGGTTTAGATATGGATTGGTAGAGATTGGGTTGAAAGTTTGGGGCGGTTAGTATAGTAGTTAGTGGTTGAATTGGAGGTTGTATTTAATGGTTTAATTAGTTTTGATGGATTGTTGGATTGGTTGGAATGTAGTGCAAAAAAGAAGGTTATTGTTGGGGTAATAAAGTGATGACCGAATATAAGGGATTTATGAAGTTGGTAAGTAGAATGTGATTACGTTGGAATTTTAAGTTTATACTGTCATGGGGATAGGATGATTGCTAAAAGCGTAGTAAATTTGAATTGAGAGACGTGGTATTATAATAATCGGGGTTTATATAGATGTTAATAGAAGTTTATCCTCACGGAATGTGTTATAATGTATAATTTTGAATAGGAGTTGAGTGCGGACTATGCAGGGACTACTAGAGTTATCATTTACGCTTTTGGGCTCGAGGTGAGTCTGAGTACCACTTTGATAGAACCGCTTCATATACATTATGTTTATATATTTTGCGTAATAATTTTTGTCAGCCTTTGACATGTGTATTGAGTTATTGAGAGTAGTGTTATGAGATAGTTGTGATTATGATTCGTATTTATGAGATAGTAGTGATCATGATTCATGTTATGAAGTTATGTGGTGGTTGTGTGGTTATACGTGTGTTGTGTGTGCTTGTGATGCGTGTGGTTGTGTCTTGTGTGTATCTGTTAATGCGGAGTTTATTTGATTGTTTTGTGTATATATAGACAGAGGTGGTGACCCGGCGGGGAGGTTTGGTAATGGTATGCATATTGGTGCAGGTGGCCAGGTAGTTCAGAGGTTTGGTGTGATATGAATGTTGGGGGGTAGCCTCGGTCGGGAGGATGGAGTTGGGCTAAATGCGATTGACTGTGGAGGTGGATTCCTCGTTTGTTTGTTATTTGTGAGTGGATTCCTCGTTTTGTTTGTTATTTATTGGAGGTGGATTCTCATTTGATTATTTGTGGAGGTGGATTCCTCATATTTGTATTATTTGTGGTGGTGGATTCCTCGTAGCCATATTTGTGGAGGTGGATTCTCGTTTTGTTGGTTATTTCTGGAGGTGGATTCCTCATTTATTTATTATTTGTGGAGGTGGATTCCTCGTTTGATTAATTTGTGTATTAGAGGCAGTTTCCGCCGTAGATATGCATTGTTGATGGTTATAAAGCTCCCTACGGTATAGTGATATGTGATGCTCATTATAAAGAGGATTACATGTGATTTGTGGGCCAGGTTATTACTGGTGTAGGCAGTTAAATATCGTAGGTTATATATATATATATATATATATATATAAAGCGTGATTATATGTGGTGGGTAATATCTGTGGTATTTGTATTCACTCGACTTAATAGATGACTCACTTTTCTAATAGGCGGGCATTTTATTACTGGAGTCTCTAGGAAGGCGTCGTTGAGGTGGCAGAGTTTGTCTTCTTTGAAATTTAGCGTGAAGATCATAGGTGAAGCGGTGGTGGCATAGGGAAGTCCTCATCAGTCATTCCACTCTTGTGTCGACTTGTATATTACAGACTTGTGTGTTGTATTCGTTGAAGTGCAGTTTAGCCGTAATTTCCTACGTTGTATTTTAGTTCTTGTATATCCTTAGGTTTGTATTATTCGAATTGGATTTGTGATACATTTTTTCTTTATTTTGTTGGATGTGTTGTTGGAACACCGATGGAATAGAGAGTTGTGTATTTGTTAAAAGTCATTGGTCATATTAGTTATTGTATCCATTGATTGGTAGCTACAGTGTACCGGTTGTTAATGATCTTAACCTCGAGGCAGCCAACTTAGGGGTGGTGTTACACTTTGAGTCAATCGCGGTGAACTAACAACCCAAAATAACATATCAACAACACAAACACACATCCATGTCGAAATATACAACCAAACGAGAACAACTTAATCTCGCGTCGTCGCAATAATAGTGTAATTCCTTTGCGACTTCCGTATTATCTGGCATAAAGTCTTGAACTTTAACAAGGAAAAGATATTAGAAAAGACTATTGAGGACCACTCCAAGAATCCTTCTCTCCAATTAAACGGTAACTCTTATTAATGGCCTACGGATCAATGAAACACTAAACACATATATTCATAACCATCGATATCGCATGATCAAATATTCATTCAAATAAACAACCACAAACAATAAAGTTGGTCAGCAAAATGTACAACATCAAACCTCCATCCACGCATCCACTCCCCGATCACAAATCCACCAATATACACGCATCACCCCACACACATATATATATATACATACTTGATCACTCAGTAGAATACTCGCTCATTATGCATATCACATTAGAACCTCGAGGTCACCTCGGGAACGCTCGATATGCGTATCGCGCCCGAACTACTCCCGATTCGGGGCTACCATCAGTATATATATATATATACACATATCATTCCACAGGAATCAGCACGAAAGGATACCGCATGACCAATGCAATGATACGACCACGTACAAGCAATGTCTGTGACCGCTTACGCGACACGATCACCGCGACACGCATTGGTATAATCCGCAGCGAGCTACCCGCGATCTCGCAACATCAATCTCAATCACCGATAACTCGATATACGTACCTATATAGTCGCATAACAAACACATCTTGAATATATAACCGTAATATATATGAAAGGTTTCCCATCGTGAGATTTGTATTCACCTCGAGTCAAAGCAACTAGAATATCTACTGAGGTCAACATGCTTAAGGTCGGGCTCAACTCACATCGAAAATTATATACATGATTTACTTCGATTAATAACGTCCTCTTGCTATTAAATCCCAATAGATCAAATGTAAGCCAGAAGCGAAGCCGATATAAGGATCCTAAGGTCAAAAAACTACCCGATTATTGATATATATAGAATATAATTTTCTCACTTAAATCAAGTTATTACACAACGTACCATAATTCCAAAATGAATACCATTAGAAATCATTAAAATACAAAACTAGTAAACGAACAAATTTAACTTTTAACGGCATTCTAGTTATCAACAACAACTCTAGGTGGAAAGATTACTACAGCGTTCTAACGACTAATAAGCGACAAAACTTCAACCGTACCAAAATCTCCATTTTACGTACGTCGTCCACCACCGTCAGCCCAACACTTTACGTCAAATTCTAATCAATCCAGCAATCGATTCTCCAACTAATTAATCCGTTATAATCGGCGTTTAGTTCAAGCCAATTACTACTCAACTTGGAATAACTTTAACTTAACAATATCTACACCCAATCAACATCAAAATATCAACTTATACTCCCAAACAAGCATATTAAGCGCGCTAACATCTGATAAATTTTAAAAAATTTGGAAAAAGTCAACCTAAAAGTCAACCAACTCAATCAATACATTTCAACCCTAAAATCAATTATAATCACTACCCGATCACATAATTCAAGCTTAGGGATACTTCTATTCCATTTCAAACTTTAAAACTCAATTTCTCTCGAAAGTCAGCAAAAGTCAAACTTACAAAATCTTAGAAAATATCACCAAAGTTTCCAACTTTCTTACCTTAATGAAGAATGAGGGGAAGATGAAAATTAACTTTTAAATGTCTTGAGCCACAAAGAGGTGGAATAGAATTGAAGAAATTTTCGGGGGAAGGTCGACCTGCGTGGAAGAAGGAGATGGTTTTGTGTTTTGGATGATGATGAAAATGATAAGGATAAGGAGATATTTAGAATGACTTAAGTCCCGTTTGGTTCGGTTTTATTTCCCCACTTTTTGGCATAAAACTTTTATGAAAACGATTTCGAATGTATTAACTCCCGAGACACAAATTACTAATCATCTAATATATAGGTATGTGATTTTTTGTTGAATTTATTTATACTATCTCCGGGTCATACTAACCGATATATTAATACAGATTCAATCGACTTAGCGTAATGGGTTATTTAGCTTTAAGCACATTTATTTAGTCTCTCTTTTGGCGCTTTGGAGCTTTGCTATAACATTCTCGCTACCCCCGGCATTGTCCTCTCCTCGTGGTACTAGCACTTACTCCGCCCAGGGTTATAGGTAACTCGTGTTGGTTGTTCCTCTCGGGGAGACCGTTCGTGTGCTTTACCGCACGCTTTGTGTGAGCGCTTTGGTTGTCACACAGATGGGGACCGACTAGGGGTAGAGGATGGAAGAGTAGTGCTTACGGGTTGTAATCCACGACCACTTCTCGTGCCCTAGTTTAAAATGGACTTGTTATATCGTGCCGTTGTTGCCGGTCGTAATCCATGACTAACCTCTTCACCGCATTATGACCTAGACTTGTGGTAGGGACATATTTGCCGTTTTGTCATTTATTTAGGTGTTTAGTGAATCTTTATCATTCTGTCCACACTTGAGGCAGCGTAAATTGATGTATTCCTTTTCAGAGTCCCCTAAAGGGTGGACATGGAACCTTTATATGGGAATTCGTATTTGTTCTTGATTTTTGATCGGAGTCGCTTTTCAGAGGTGATGGTTCCCTTGTCTCCTTGGTTTTGGGCCAGAATCTTTAACTTTAGTATCGGGGAGGTCTTGGGGATAAGGCCCCCGAGGTGGTTGTCCGTTTGCCCCGCTCTTTCCACAAGTGATCATTCCTAGTTGTGAAGTTGCTCATTGTTCCATGGTTACTGCAGGGGTTGATGTCACAGACGACCGAGTCGATCGTAGCCGCTCGAATGCCTAAATTAGTTCGGGCATTTTAAGGCTAATGACCCATTAGAGTTATTAGTTCGGCATTACACATTTGAAATGAAGGCGTATGATGGGTATTTATGGAAATACTTGAGTGCAGATTAAAGCTAAGATGTGAGCAAGTGTCGCGTCCGCAAGGCTAATTGACCATAATTTGATTTCTTAAGCCTTGAGCTTATGCCCATTGAATCTTATTTATAATGGGTCATTAGATCATTGAATCTTCTTTATAATGTACATATGATGATGTATATAGTTTTGGGGTGCTCACATTGGAAGTGCTGATGGGGACACATCCTGGCGATCTCATCGTCTCATTATCATCTGCCTCTTCTTCGTCGATTTTGCTAAAGGATGTAATTGATCAACGTGTTTCGCCTCCTGTAATGGATGAGATAGACAAAGTAATTCTCACTACAAAGTTGGCATTTGCATGTCTGCAACAAAATCCTCAAGCTCGCCCAACAATGCATGATGTTTCTAATCAACTGGCAAAATTGAAGCCAAACAATGCAGATGTCGATTTTTCATCCATCAAGATTGGTGAGCTACTTGAAATTTGATGTTCCATGTTTACAACAGATTTGTAGTTTTGAAGATCAATTTTTACTTGTTCACCATAACATATGGATTATGGTGGCACTTGAAGCACATCTTGAATAAACTTGCTTCTTATTATCAAATTCTTTTTTTCTAATTTAAAAGCTAATGATGCATGGACTTACTGATGCTTGGTCTTCCATATTGAGGTTCAGTTTGATGTTATTTATTCAATATTAATTAATGTCCTTTTTACTTCTATTAAATGGAGTAAGATTTAAATTTAATCTTTTTGCTTTGTATTCAAGCGTCTTATCCTACTTCTTATTTTGTCAAGGGCAAAAGCAGAGTCGTCCATCAGTGAATAACCTAGTTTCCTATTCCATTAACTCTGGGATTGTCTTTGACTGATGATTTCCTTTTTATTGGTGTATATGGGTTTCCTTTGATTGTGGTTTTGAGGCCTTTTTGGTACGTAGAAATAATCCAGATAGGGTCATTGTCGTTCAAAATGTCAATACAAATCTTGACGTCTAGTTTCTGACAACTTCTACGACAAGGGCTTGAGATTAAAGGGTGGCTTTTATTGAAAACAAAATTGGTGATTGTTCGGTTTTTGTTGATTGATGTGGTGTGGTTGGAACTATGAACTTTGGCCCAAGAAGCCGCGAGCTCATAGCAATTGTAAATGATGACAAAATCACTTGTTTTAGAAAACATAACAAAATCTGAATTTTGGGCAGGGTGTTGGAAGTGTAGGCAATTAGACTACATGAATTGATGATCTAGTAGAGTATTATACAATGTCAAGTGATGCAACTCTAATCCATATTTTTTTGCATTAGTTTTTTCATAACTATTTAAATCTCATTTATGTTATGAAATTTGTAGGGAATGAGATATTAAAATAGAATTATATGAGAGAACTTTGAGCAAAATTGAATAGACAAAACATCCAGTCCACCAAAGCTTGTGCGAGCGATCTCACTTAAAAACAATTTCCTCTGCCGAGAAGAGGTGCTATGGTAATATGAAGGATTTGTTTCAGGGATCACGATAGTGTAAAAACCAACATTTGCCTTAGAAACACTCATGGTGTATAGCCGAGTAAGAACTAACATCACTTAGGTGGAAATTCGAAGACCCCCACGGTGATTTCAATTATGATTACAATTAGGTTGTCCCATTGAACCTAGATTTTGGGATCTCCAGTCAACTAGGATGAGTTTTCCTTCATAATCATACTATTCTATAGGCTTAAATTCGTTCTTTTGATTTCTCAACGTTCTCTATTTAACCCTTTGGTTAGTGGATCCATTATGTTACCTTTTGATTTAATGTAATCAATAAACTCGATTGAATTAATTGTCTAATGGTATTATGTCTCCGACGAATGTCTTCGAGAGACTTACCGTTGTACATTTGGCTTTGTGCCACTTCAATTCTTTGATTATTTCTCATGATGTATGCAAGTGGAGGCACCGGTGCTCCAGCTCAGGGATGTCCTCTAAAAATAGAGGCGTAACCCATTCGGCCTCTTTTCCCTTTTGTCCTATCTTATGGTCGATTCCATAGTGGACCTAGCAATTATGCTTTGTTTTATACCCTTTCATTGGATTTGGAATCCTTCACTCGGATATCCAATTGGCATCATTTTGTATCTTGAGCAGCCCGAGGATACCGTGTATAGTAATAATACCCGTAATCAGTATATACGAGATATTTAAGCCTTCAGCTCTGTTAGCACTTAATGATCGTATCCGGGATTACTAGTAAACCTACCCAGCTTCGTCACGGTGTATGCAATATACGGGCCAGTACATGTCATTAGATCAT
Organism: Lithospermum erythrorhizon; assembly: GCA_019722365.1. Classification (NCBI taxonomy): domain Eukaryota; kingdom Viridiplantae; phylum Streptophyta; class Magnoliopsida; order Boraginales; family Boraginaceae; genus Lithospermum; species Lithospermum erythrorhizon. Next base: position 69,385 of record JADFUC010000181.1, on the reverse strand, counting down.
GAGGCTCCCATTATTCGAGAATACTCGAGTTGGGATCTGACTTTTTCGCCTTTGTTCGTCAAGTGATGACTTATGTCAAATAGGAGTTTTGGCGTTCTTGAATGACCCCGTGACCAAACTTACTTAATATTGTGTCGACATAATAGTGTGTTTGACTACGACCTTGAGAAATCCATTTGGAGTTCGCTGATACCTTAACTTCCAAAATTAAATCGTGTCCCCGAGTCACTTCATGTATCAAATTTAGGAATTAACATATCTTTTGTTGACTTAATCATATTAGATTACTTCCAACAATGAGCATGTCATCAGCGTAGAGACACAAATTATATCCATGCGTGGTCTTCACATAAACGCATTTGTCACGCTCGTTTATCTTGAAACCATTTGATAACAAAGTCTTGTCAAGCGTCATTGCCATTGCTTTGGCATCTGTTTTAATCCATACAAGAATTTTACAAAGTCTACAAACTTTATCTTTCTTTCACAGGCGACAAACCCTTCCAGGTTGTTTCATGTATATCTCTTCATCTAAATCTCCATTTAGAAATCTTGTTTTACATCCATTTGGTGTACTTCAAGATTAGGCAAGCGGCAATTGCTAATATAAACTCCATATGGATGTAATCACAGTGGCTAGTGAATAAGTATCAATGTCCCAGTCCTCGCTTTTTGTGCATTTCCCTGAGCCAGCTAGTCTTTCACTTTATACTTATCAAAACATTCATTAGATTTTCATCTTCCTCAATCCATTTTGAGGTCGAGCTTGCATCCTGGAGGAAGATCACCAATTCCCAAGTATGATTTTGAAGAATCAGATTCAATTCGCTCTGAATTTCTTAACTCCATGCAAGAGGCCGCCGGTGGGCGTTACGGCTTATTAGATTACTGAGCCTGCTCCACCAGCGTATAATAAATACGAACCAAATGATTTCTGAATTCGAGCTCTCTTGGCCGTCGAGGTTCAACCTCATCTTATCGCTATCTTCATTTATAGTGTCACCGGTTTGTTCAATGTTTGCATCGTGAGTCCCTCTTTTATAATAGACTCGGGGAGCAATCTTAGAAGAATTTGCCTCTTCTTTAGATTTTAAGAGGAAAAACATTCTCTCAAAGAATATTTGCATTTCTAGACTCTAATATAGTATTTTTAGTGAACTTCTGGAATTTCCGATTTGTACACAAAGAAACCTATAAGCGTTGTTGTGTAATGCGTGCTGATAAAGTAGTCTCTTGTCTTAGGTCCTATGATGACACTTAGGAAATGGAACATTACTTTGGCAAGACAACCCCAACCTTCAAATGGCGTAAATTTGGTTTTCTACCTTTCCACAATCATAAGATTGTCTTATCCTCATTTCGATAAACCTTGTTGAGAAAGGTAGTTTGTTGTTAAATAAGCTTCCCAGCTATGTGGTGGAAATCCTGAACTTATCAAAAGAGAATTCATCATCTCTTTCAGAGTTCTATTTTTACTTTCAGCAATCCCATTCGATTGTGGTGAATATGGTGGTGTTACTTCATGTACTATGCCATGTTGTGAACAAACCCGACCCAAGCGCTGATATATTCGCCTACATCACTCACGACCCACTTTGATTTTCTTGTCAAGTAGATTCTCAACTTCGTCTTTGTACAATAAAATTTTTTGTACCGCCTCATCTTTACTTTTTAACAAGTAAACATAGCAGAACTTTGTGCTATCATCAATGAATGTTATAAAATAACGATTCTTATCCCTACTTGTGGTGTTGAACTCATATATAAATCGTCAACATGAATTAGTTCAAAGAGGTTTTGAATCTCTTTATAATTGCCTTAAAAGGCAATCTCGTTTACTTAGCCTACACACAAATTTCACATTTGTACTTTGAATCAAATTCAATTTTTTGGTATCTGATCATTCTTGAGAGTTTTTCAAAGGAATTAAAATTGACATGTCCTAATCTAGTATGCCATAAATTATAAGACTCAATCAAATAAGCGGAAGTAGTAGCCATTTTATTGATATTATTGTTATTGGCAGTTGCCATTACATTCATTTTAAACAGACCATCGAGTACATATCCTTTAAACTAAGGGTAATTTACTTTTGAATCCCACATATATCAATTCTTTTCTAGTTGATCCACTATCTTATAGAACTTTAGGTCCTGGTCCTAAGCTTTTATCTTTTGGCTTGGTCCTACATCATCTTTTATACAAAAAATACATTTAAATTTTAAAATAACTATTTTGCCCCTAACACTAAACTAAAGTATAAAGGGAGACATTTTACATAATTAAAATAGAACCCCACCTTTTCTTTCTTTTAACCACTTTCTGTTACTTTATATGGCGTCCTTAGAGGGGTGAATAAGAACTAAACGGTTGTTAACCGATTTCGACTTTAAAACTTCACTTAAATGATTTCACCGGGAAATAAAAACTTTAGTCAATTGTAACACAATTAACTATATGTTAAAGTTTTCAAATTCCTCAAATGAATGCTAGATTAAAAATAAAATAATTCAAACGATCTAGCAATCATTATGTGCAAAAAACATTCAAAATTCATATTGATCAATATTAACATTAAGTTCATTCATGCATGATACGATTAAATTCATTCATGACTATTGATCAATCGTAGCAATCTATTTAGCATGTCTCAATTCAATAAATATATATACTAGGTGAGTTTAAAACATTCTTGATAATGGTTGAAAACATCGTTTGATCGGCGGAATACTTGATTAAGTTCATTGATCCAAATCAGAGCTATATAATCATGAGTATTGAATTACGACGACATATGATATTGATTTTAGTTCGATTAAACTTGTCCCTATGTGATACCTCTCGGTAATTCAATCTTGCGACATATTCAATTAGTAATAAGCTAGCATATGTCGAATTCTAGCGTTTCTATCATATATATAATATATCGGCAATAAGGTAAAGGTTTATGGATGAAGGCTATGAGCTTGACCGCGATTGTTTAACGGCAGCCAAACCTAGAGCTCGACCGCAGCTGCATTTGGAAATCAGTAGGGAATTGATTCCACACTATTGTGCCCACGTTCTGCGACAATTGTGTATGAATTCATTACCGGTTGGTTAAATGTGATTCTTGAACTTAGTGTTCACGCTTAGTAATGGTATATTACTAGTGTGGAGTTCTCATGATAATTTAAGGGGTTATAAGAGATTTTAGATCATAATTAATCGTTATAATAATAGTAATTGAATTGATGTGTGTATTATTATACAACTACTATTATACGGGCGCAGAAGGTAGCCTGATGATATTCGAATAATATTTCATGAATGAAATTAACTTGAGACTTGTATATTGAGAAATGTTCTCAATATTTATATATTTAATCAAATATATATGTTGATGAACATCGATTAGTTAAACTTGCAAATTTAATCAATTAAGCAGAATTAAAATCGATGAATAACTTGATAAGTTGTCGATGACTTCGTTAGTATTTTAATTGACTTGTTAAGTTAATTAAAATAGAACAGCTCACTAGTAACTCATTATTTAATTAGAGGGCTCATAACGGTCTAATTAAGTTAACGAGTTAAGCGATTTCTAACGAGTTTATACTTGAGTGGAATTTGGGAATTTGGTATTTAAGAGGGATGGGTTTTCAACTGACATTAGAATCATAAAAAAAAGCCACCACCTCCTACAATAGTGCCGCCCCCTCCTTGGTGAATTGGAAGATTTTCTCTTCGATTCTGTTAAATCCTCGAACTCTGCTTGAGTTCGAGTTCTCGGTTCGTTCCTCTTGGTGTGTGCGATCTAGAGGACAACTTTTTAGGTGTTGAACAAGCATTGGAAGGATCTTGAAGGGCTTTCACAGGGCATTCGTGGGGATTTGGGTTCAGTCGGCTTGGTTGAAATGTAAGAATTCTCGTATTCGTACATTAGAGTATTCCATAGCGTTTACATTATTTTGAGAATTAGGAATGTATGAATTGGTGTTCATCACGATTAAATTCATACTAGATTCTAACGATTAATTATCGGAGGCCTACTTTCGAGTTTCAATGTATTTTATTAGTTTGATTGTGTGTTGAGCATAGTTGTTAGTTAATTTTGATTATTTCATGATTTATATATTCAATTGATGAATATATAATATAAAAAAATCAACCCATTTATATATGTTTCACATAGATTTGGAATCATCATAATTTGAAGTTTGTTTAATTGTTTCATGAATTGAAAAGGATTAAAATTGATTAATTTCATTTTAATTTGAGGTAAGAAATTTCGTTTGATTTCTGATGAGGTTTAGAAATTTGGAAAATTCGAAATTAAATCTGTGTGTTCTTGACCCTTTGAGGTTCATGTTAGTTTTTTTCAAAGTTTTGAATTTTTAAGTACTCAAAATTCATTGAATTTCTGGATTGTTTGGGTTTGTCGAAAAACTAGAAGTGTTTTTGATAAATTCCGCTTTAATTAATAATGATATTGTTGATGTTGAAAAATTCCAGAATTTTTGAATTCACGGATCGTTTTACAAAGTTGCAATTAATTTGGAAAAGCGAAAATGAATTACCAAAAATCGTTAGTGAACTTGTAGGCCGCCTCGGGCTCGTCCGGTGCAGGAATTGCGTTGACCCAGGGGCGTAGCTCGCCATTCTCACGAAACGGCGGCGCGTGTCGTCGTGGGTAACGGAGGCCAGCGGTTTGGTCGTTGAAGTTAGGTAGATCCGTTTTAGAAAACCCTAAATGTAGTTTATGTAATTATTTTTGGTTTAAATTTATTGGTAATTATTAATTTCAGTTTTAAATGTTAAATCATAAATTTTTTTCATTAAGATGATTGAATATATATGCTTGAATGGCATTAATTTTGTTTTATATTTCCACTTTCAAATTATTTTTCATTAATTGATAATTTTTAAATAATTTTCATGATAACTTTTTTAAATTTTATTTTGGAGTTAATTACTTGTAAGTAATTATTCCATAATTTATGAGGTTGGTAATTATTGTAATAATTATCATTAATCATGTATGAATATATTTAAATTCAAAATTTACATTAATTGATAATTAATTGTAAATATAATGGGTAATTAATTAGTCAATTATGAACATGATTATTTTCATTTCATTTAATATATGTGAAATTAAGTGCATTTATTTGATTTAATATTTTTTGCCTACATATATTGTTATGGAATGGAATGGAGGTGTATTGATATGACCCCGTGTTTTCAGTGCAACGTCACCGTATTGTTTAATATATGACTTGTTGAGTCATATTATTTTATTTTATTTAATTTCTTGTTTCTCCTTGGCTTGCATCTTGTCTAAGTTGGGATTAGTATGTATTTGAATTGTAATTCAAGACGGAGCTTAAGTGGGAATTCCGAAGCCGGAAAGAAATTGTAATAGAGACCCAAATGTTAGTTTCAAGTTTGAAAATGTAATAGAGACCTAGAATTCGTATCATCGTCTCTTGAATGTGCATTCTTGTTTGTTTTCATATTTGTACATATGTTTGATTATATGTACTACAATTGCATATTAAAATAAAAACAAACTAATAATATTCACCATTTAAAAATTGTGATATCGAGCCAATTTTAAAAGTTGTGAAATCGGTTGCGATATCACAGGCGCGGTGTGATGGGGTGTTCTGGTTTACACTTTGATATGACAATGGATCATGTTGAAGTGATTTCCACTAACGTTGTAGGCTTTCAGATGATCACTCCAAGTAATTATTTGGTTTAATTGGTATACTTAACAGGTTTGTCGGAGATACAAAAGTCAGGCGCATCTTGAATAATATGCTAACGACACAAGAGTTATAACAGTTTTACATAATTGGTTGATAACCTACTATTATCTGAATTCAAAATATATGCAGTGTTGCCGTTTAGTTTAAGTATAACTAGGTCTTGATACTAATATATATTTCATGAGATTTGAAGTATTAGTATTTGCTATAATTTATTTGTAAGTGTTTAGCATGATAGTTCTTGATTAATTGTCTTTATTTACTTATTCTTGTGAGATTTTAATAGCTCTCACTACTCTCTTTCATAAAAAACAAACATTCCAGCAAAGTGCAATTTGAAATAACTCAGAAACTGACGAGTGGTCTCGAAATTTGAGAATTATTCTCAACGAAGAAGCTGAATACGTCTTGAGCAGTGAGTTCCTCCGAAACCTAATGATAGTGCCTCGTAGGAAAAGGGATCCCACAAAAAGTACAAGTCGATGTTGGCTGGATGTCAGCTCCTCCCTTTAGACAAAATAATCTTATAAACCTATGCTAGGCACGAAAGCCGTTTTGCTAAGCAACGAACTAGAAATGAATTCTTCCTAACATACGGAACATACAGAGCGTGATTCGTGATCACTTAACTCCCGTGTATTTTGTGCCAATAGATCCTTCGCCTCGATGTTAGAAGTTGAGGAGTTGCCCGTATACAACTTTTCACCGTTTATCACGAGGCTTGAGATGGTGAAGAACTCTTTAGGCGAGAAAATATGCCTTGTAGCACAGTGCTCCAGCCCGCCTCTACCGGGTTCGGCCTACCCGATTTACTTTAGAAACCATGGCCCGTGAAAGTTCGTGTCCAGGAACCCTTTGAATTCTGATTTTTCATCGTATTAGCCTCGTATGATTTTCTTTTCTGAGACCGACACTCATTAGACTTATATCCTTTCTTCGCAATTGAAGTATTTTCCTCAAGCGTTTTCTTGAAGGTTGTTCCACAACCTTGAGTACATATTCTTTCTTAACTTCCACTTTGGCGACCACAGATCTTGGGCCAAACTCCATGACATTCGTTTTAAACCTGTCGTGACTTAGGACCACTTGCCTCTGTGGTCATTTCTTCTGTTGTCTTCTTGATCACGAGACGTAAGGCTACCTCTTTCACGGTCATCTCACCGTTTATGTTTTGAGGTATTCTTGAAATCTTTCGACCCGAGTGGTTGTCGATTATAGCGGCCACTTGGAAGCTTTTAGAGCATGAGCCGTCAACTTTGCACGAATTCGGAGAACATCACCAATTTTGAACATAGCGTCTATGGATTTCCATTGATCATCTTATAATCAAGAAATTTCCGGCTTGTCGCTTCTTGACTCCGGCATCTTGCGTTCTGTATTTGTACTCTAGGCGTCCACCAGCTGATTTGGCGGTTAGGTGAGTTCGTCTAGGAAATAGAGCATCAGACAATCCATTCGGGATATAATTCTACATAGGTAGTCGGCGTAGCCTGCGCACCGACCGCGTGACCACTTGAAGGTTCGATTGACCTTCTTGAAGCTTAGGAGCCTCACTCGGTCAAATTTTGGCAGGGCTCATAGTTGTGAAGCGAGCGTCATTTGTTCCTCAGCGCTTAAAATTCTTTCCAGAGAAAGTTTCAGGTTTTGCCTGGTATTTGACTTCACCATCGGAACAATTCTATGGTGGCAAAGTTGGACCACTTCGAAACTTGGAAAATAGACCCTCAGAACTTTGTCAGTAGTTATTGTAGAAACAATACTTGAGTCAAGCATCAAAAGTTGGCGTGAGAAGCGTTTGATGCGTGATAGTTGAGTTATAAATAGCGAGTTTCAATACCACTGAGAAACCGTCTCAAAGTTCTTGTTTATGTTACTGGCCCATGAAGTTTTTTTTAGTATGGGGGCAGGGGCTCATAAAAAGAACTACCAACAGAGAACTTTTAATTTAAGAAATTGAATAGACAAAACATCCCGCTACAGCTTGTGCGAGCAGTCTCATAAAACAAATTTCCTCTACTTGAAGGTACTATAGTAATATAAGAAAAGGATTTGTTTCCAGGAGATACGATAATTGTAAAACCAACAACACCTTAGAAAGCACTACAACGATCTAATATAAAAGGCTCGAGGAAAGGTAAGAACTATCACCGGTGAAATACTTTGTTTGTGTAAAATGATAAAATTTTTTCCATGTCTTCAAATGGAAGATAGTTTAAAAGCTTTTATAGATGAAGTGTAGGAGGATAGTGGAGTCCTCCGTTACCCTTATTAACTTTCTGGAGTAATTCAATATGAATGAAATGCTCAAACAAATGAATGCCAACTCAAACTGTTCGGAGCTTGCTTAAGCGGAGAGAATGTCGAGGGTTTTAATATTTAAGAATTGAAAAAAAATGGAGATTTTGGTGTAATATTTTATTTAGAATCCAAAGAGAACCTCCCAAATTTTAGAAACCCGCTCTCCCAAAATTAATATATATTTATAATACACCGAATAACGTTAGCATTTGTCACGGCTTGGAGTGTTTGATTACTGTTTCTAATGAGAATGCTTATGTCAACATTCCAACTGACTTACTATATTACAGATGTCTTTTTAATTTTCACATTCGACATATCGACAATGACCAGAACATACAACGTATTTCCCTAGAATATTTAGGATGGCAAAAATCAATCTCGAAATCAATTAAATTTTAAAAAGATGGGTGTGTGATGCTTGCTCCTTGAAGAACGATGATAACTGGTATGATTGAAATTAATTAGGAGAGGTGAAGCTTTTATCATAATTGATATCAACTGTTGATTGAGTTGTAGTTTCGTTAGATGCCAATAAGAGATTTAACTTCTTCAAAATGTCAACGAAAAAAAAAATTGCGGTGAGCGTGGATCGAACACGCGACCTTCAGATCTTCAGTCTGACGCTCTCCCAACTGAGCTATCCCCGCAGATGTGATGGTTCTAGGTTTGCTTTAAAGTAAGCACTATAATAATCCTGGACTTAAATCCATTTCATTACACTCCTTTAACATATGATTAAGATCTTCTCCCGTCATTCTTGTTAGACTCTCTTAAGTTATATTATAAGAATATCATCTCCCAAATGGTTGTGATTGAGATTTGAATAAGCTAGATTAAAAAGCTTTGAGAAGGTGAAGGAATAAGGAATAAGAAACAAAGTCGAAATCGAATTGCGTAGTTAAATGTGACATGTGATTGGTTTTAAAATTAAATATAATTGAAAATTTACCTGAAGTATAACACATGATCAAGCAGTGAAACTAGATCCGACAAGAACTTTGCATATATAAAAGAAATTAGGACGGAAAGCAACACATGTACGTAGGAAAACCAAGATGCCAATTTCCACCTAAATGTAAAGTAATTGGATATTGTAATAATACGGTACTAAAATGCCCATCTATCATTATAAAGTTGATGAACATCGATGGCTGACGAATACCGAATGTTAGATACAAGCTAAGTATACTTTATTTCATTGCTAGAAAGTGCCTAGTTACTTTGATATAAAAAAATGTATGGATATTAATTTATTTGCATAAAGTCCAACCTCACAAATTGCTTAGAACATTTTACCTTTTTGAACATTGACATTTATACAGCCAGTCATGCATGTTCTATAGACTCCAACTTAAATTGTTCAAATTGAAATTTAGTGACTTAAACTTTAGGAAAGATAAAAGGTTTAGGATAGTGTAATCAAAATTGAATAATTATACGTTATATAGAGTGATAGTAAAAAGTCGTGACAATTGAAATATAATGTAATTGAAACAAAAAATACTTTTATATGACAAAGAGACCTTCACACAAACGATTCGATATTTTATGTATATTGAAATGTTTGATTCCTCCTCTAATTTCTGAATTTTAATATGTTTTGGCAAAACCTTACTTTTTAACTTATGATAAGCCACCATCTAGACAGCTATGTGGAATATCCTTTCGAATTTATGTTAATAAGTCAATAATTTAGCATAACAACGTTTAGATTGTCAACGAACTCTGCCTTTAAACTGTGTACGAAATGTTACAAACTAGAGAATGTATATTGAGTCCGATTCGACTGTTATACATTTTTATAATCACCATGTCTATTACTGGTGCATACCATTATTGCTAACTATGATATTACAATATTACTAATTAATATCATTATTGATAAATTCTGATATTGCTTACATGTGCATTCCATTCCTTGAGGCAGTTTTAGAAAGTGTCTATAAAATGCTCTGAATTTGTCTCAAAGGTTGTATGCTATAATCACTTATATTCTCTCTACCAAAGACAAACAAGAAAATTTTGAGAAGGTTGAAAGAGTTGAGGCAAATGGGGTTCATAACAGATGAAATGATTAAGCCATTTCAAGCTATGATGGAACAAAGTAATAATATATACACACAATATTTTCACTCATAATTTGCATTGTTAAAATATACTATCTACTAGTCTGACTACTACATTTTTTCTGATTTTTTTTCAACTTGTTTTTTTTCCCTATTTGCGTTATGCAGTTGATGAACCACTCAAGAACACTTACCAGGTTTGTCTTTTTGTTCATGCTAGTGAAGCCTTGGTTTATATGTCTTCTCAAGATATACTACTGCACTTTATTATTTAGTATACTTCCCTTTTGCTCTCAGTTTGTAATCTGGTCACCCCACTTAGGCTGTTAGGCTGGACTGACTTTCAAGTCATTGGGGGCATGTTGTTGTTGTTATTGTTTTTGTATCGACTATAAATGTGTGTATATTTGAGGGAACAAGTTTGTGAATGGAAGATCAACAATGAGGAAATGTAGAAAACAAATTGAATTGATTGAACTATTAGGATGAAAATAGTGCTAACTGATGAGAATTATATGTATTAACTCCCTTTTAGAAGTGATATGAATTCTTGATTCAATTTTTTCTGTTTATAGAAGCAATGTTAGCTTTAGATATCAGTTAATAAAAGAAAAATCTTGATGTGGTTTATGTAATAAAATGAGAATGATCTTCCTTTGCAGAATATTCATCAAGGATACCCCATTGTGACTCTCATTAGGTTCCTCAAAGCAAGGGATGGTAATGTCTCCAAAGCCCACAAAATGGTATGATGTATATGATTTCTCTCGACATTTGAGCTAGGAACCGTTGCATGTTATCTCTCATAGTGCTTGATATCTTGCAGCTCATTGATTGTTTGAATTGGAGAGTTCAAAATGAAATCGATCACATATTAGCTGTAAGTATTCTGATTGGAGAGATCATATATAGCAAGTGTGCTTTTTCAGGTTAAATAACTTTTCCTGTCCCCTCTCTTCCATTTGTCTTAGGTTGTTATATTCTAATAAGAAACTTTGTCACCATTTTTCCTTTTCCTTTTGTTGCAGAAGCCAATAGTTCCTGCTGATTTGTACAGAAGGATTCGTGATTCACAGCTAGTAGGAATGTCTGGATACTCAAAATCGGTAAACACAGAACGTAGATGCTGCAAAAACTACTTGCTCTGAAGTCGTTTTCCATTAGCCCACATAGTGCATAGTTTAAGTTATACTTCAGTGTTATATGGTTCATTGGTTCCTCTGATATCTTAAATGATATAAGCTCTCTTCTTGTTGCTACTTTTTCGTAGGGTCTTCCGATTTTTGCTGTTGGCGTAGCGCTCAGCACATATGACAAAGCATCTGTAGGATCCACATAACCTTTATAACTTTCTTGGTAGTTTACTGTTTATATAAAAGCCCAGTTATGTAATGCAACGGTTTGTTTTTGCAAATTATTTCATTATTTTTATAGTAGAATTATAATGAAAAGAAAATAAATTTTAAAAAAAACTAAAAGAAAGAAGATGAAAAAGTTACCATGGAGAAATAAAGATAGGGAACGGTAAAATAACTTTTCTTTTTTTTTGTGATAATTATTACGTAGTAGATAAGATTTGTAGTAGTTTATGGAAAAGTTAACATGTTGGGTAGTTCTATCATGAAGAAATTAGTATGAAAATAAAAAATAAAAAAATAAATTCATTAGGAGATATGATAGAAAATCGTTAATTTGAGCGGCTTTACTTGATAGAGGGGGCTTAGACATTATATAGATATGTTATGTACTTTTATCAATGCTTTCCTTTGTAGATTCACAACTATGTTCAGTCCCATATCCAGATCAACGAATATAGAGACCGTGTACTACTGGTAACTTCCGTTTCTGCACTTCTTGGCTATCTAGTAGATTAAAGCGACATACTTGCTAATAGACTAATAATAACATTGCAGCCTGCTGCAACGAAGAAATATGGTCGACATATCAATATGTGTATTAAAGTTCTTGACATGACAGGGTTAAAGCTTTCTGCACTGAACCAAATCAAGGTATTTCACACTCTTGTCTTTATGAAGATCAGGTGGAGTCATCGAGCGGGATATAGCTAGGACTTACAATTAAATTTATTTATTTTGGTTGCAGTTATTAACTGATATAACTGCCATTGATGATCTAAACTATCCTGAGAAGACGGAGACTTATTTTATCGTCAACGCACCATACGTATTTGCAACATGCTGGAAGGTTTACATAGTGATTTAGATTTGCATATAGTAGCAAATTTGAATATCTACATGGAAGTTTCTCTTGTCGATTTTCAGCTTATGCGCTTCCACCACTTTCTAGGTTGTGAAGCCACTTTTGCAAGAACGAACCAGGAAAAAGGTTCAAGTGCTTTCAGGTTGTGGAAAAGATGAGCTATTGAAGGTAAGGAGCACTGTTACAGAAATTTGTATTCATCTGTTTGAAGCAAAAACTAGGATCTTAACATCTTGCAAAAACTACCACGAGCAATTCGATGTTTTCATGTTCCATTGTTCAATTTAGAAAGCGACCCAAAGCAAATTAAGCCTTCACAACATGGTTCACCATGAGAACATTTCGATGTAAACTACGTTAAATATCACTGTGTTATGGTGCAGATTATGGATTATGGTTCACTTCCACATTTTTGCAAAAGAGAAGGTTCAGGCTCTGGCTCTGACTCGGGCTCGGCTAAGCTTTCTAACATTGGGACGATGGATAATTGTTTCTCCTTGGATCACACCTTCCATCAACAACTCTGCAGATATATCGAAGAGCAAGCTCGGTTGATGAAGTCTGATAGTCCGATCAAACATGGTTCATTCCATGTGAAATTCTCAAAGCCAACCCCTACAAATTCCAAGATTGCTAAAACTATTGAATCTACCTTCCAGAAACTTGGTCCTCAGAACGGACTTTCAAGCTCGTTTCGGGACATCACTATAGATAGCTGAACACAGTTCAAGACCACATTGTTGTTGTCTGTTCAGCTGTACAGATACATTGCAGCCTTTCTTCATTATGATGGCATGTTTGCCAAAATGCCCTATTGCATATCCCATATATCCTAATTTATACATTGACTTGCTTTAAAAAGCTGATGTTGACATGTTTTTTCTCTCCTGATCCAATATTTCATCCCAGACCCCAGTGGATGTCCTTGAAACAAGCTGCAATACATTTCCTTTTAAAGAATATTACAAAAAAAAAAAAAAATATAAATTCACACATACGAAGTCAGGGTATTACAATCTCCTCCGCTTGACTATACAACGTACTTGTTGCGAAAGGTAAATACGAATTTGACATTGAACAAGTGGAACTTAAGTATAAACAAATCTGTATAGTTTATATAAAAGAGTACAATTGCCCAATAGAACTGGTCCATTAATCCATCCATTAGAAGCTCGGTCTGGTCTTGAGTATATATATTGGAAAGCCACGTGAGCGATCCGCACTCCAAGATCCGTGCAACCGGTCCGAAACGGCTTTTGATTTGAATTTTTGTCTGGACTCCACCAAACCTACCAAAAACTTTAATCGGTATCTGCCCGGGTCCAAAATATTAATCGTAGAGCAAGTCGGGCCTCAGAACTCCATCTGGCCCTGCTGAGAATGTTGTTATCTTGACTGTAATAACACTAGTTGTATATCCCGTGAGGCAACCAACAAGGTAAACGAATATGCAATTCTAGGGGTATGCATGACTATGTCAATAGCTATTGGATATTCCTATGGGAAAAGGACGCTCGATGTAACCAAATAATATGGCTATGTCAATTGCTATTGGATACTCCTATGGAAAAAGGATGCTCGTGGAACCAAATAATCCGCGCCTCTTCTTTCTCAATGGGAGTGAAAACCTTCCTATATGTTGACAGAAGCGATCATTATCACAAAAAGGATTCATGTATTCATCGCTCCTACTCCCCATGTGCCTCATGGTGAACCGAAAAGCCATTGTTGGTCTTCCACGCTTGTTTAAACCAAATATTAGAGTGTCCATAGTGTAGTTAAGCACATTGAATGAGAGAACATAACTTTTTTATTCAAAAATCGAAGAACATAAATTTTTTGACTCCATACGCTATGGAAAATTACTCGAGAAATGAGTATGCAAACAAAATCAAGATAATTCCTTTGAAGTTCACAACGTTGCTAACACATGTTGTTACCATTGGGTAATCTTTATCGCCATCATCAGCCTTATTATAATGACAGAACATGAGCAACAAAAAGCTCATCAGGGAATGTTAAACAAACAGATTGAGAATTTACAATGAAAATCTTTTAGTTCCTTCTCAAAACAGAATTTACATTACACCAAATGATACTGACATCGCTTGATAGAGCTCTACGTGGGAAAACCTTTTTGTTTTGTTTTGTTTGAGGAAGGGGTTGGGGAAGTGCTATCAACGACATTGACGTGAATTTGAACGTCTGCTGGACATAGCTGTCAATCTGCTTGTGGATTCTGCACACAGCAAAGCCATTTTTTCTGCAAGACAATACAATGGCATTAGTAAGCGACCAAACAAGACAGTAAACTCTAGATAACAATCATCAGCGTACGTTGTTTCCAAAGTGCATATACTATGTCTCAGTATCAAGTATCATAATAATGAAATGGTAGTCATAACTTCCAATATAAATATCCTCAACACTTGCTATAACAACCTAAGACCAAACACGAGCTTGAAAGTCCGTTCTGAAGACCAAGTTTCTGGAAGGTAGATTCAATAGTTTTAGCAATCTTGGAATTTGTAGGGGTTGGCTTTGAGAATTTCACATGGAATGAACCATGTTTGATCAATAGGTCAATATAAATATCCTTAAAGTTTATATTGACACTTACAACTAGGTCAATAGGACACTTATGCCACGGCACTATAAAAATTAAGAAGGCATATTCTTAAAGTTTGTTTACACCGTCATATGTCCAAATAAGCCTGTTCATAATTATATATAAGTAACTCTATAATAATTGGAGGATGGAATTGGTATAATTTCAAAGTGCGATGGAGATGGAAAACATTAGGCAAAGAGAGAGAAGCATATAATCAAAATGGACGAATGTGAAGTATTTATATAGCTTACACTCTGTTGTTTCACTGGCGGAGCCCCTTGCTTAGTGTTGGCAGCATTAGCTTTAGGTGGTGACTCAGGCTTGCCACCTGTCTTTTTCTCATCTCTAGCTTTATTGAAAATTACAGTGAATCCCTCTGCCGAAGCTGGGTCATTTACATCCCACTCACCAAACTTTGGCAAAGGTCGACCCTTCTCCTGACAAAGATATAAAGCAAGAAGGTCTTCATAATCATAGCTTCAAAATTTATTACTCCCTTTGTCTCAATTTATTTGATTGTTTAGTAAAAAAGTGATTTATTAAGAAAATCATTGATTGTACAATTTTCAAGGAGAGGGAAATATTATCAACCAATAGGAAAAAGAATATTAGGAAACAATACAAACTTCAATGCAAAAAGTTACATTGGTAATTGAAACGATCACTTATAATGAAAAGAGAAATTTGTGTTACAAGATCACTTAAATTGAAACGGAGGGAGTAGAAAATACTGAATTTAATGGTGACAAAGCCTATTAATGACCATAAATGAATACCCTTAAAATGCAGATTAATTTGAGCAAACAAGGTTAACATTCATAAACACACGAGTTCAAAAGTTCGCATCATCTAACGATACATAAAATAACATTTTTGAAGTTGGGAAGAAAAAAGGAGATGGGCGAACAGGGGAACCTTGACAATATCATAAATAAACACGGTGAACTGAAGTGAGACATAATGAACTTTAGCATTAAAGGTCATTAAACAAGCATCCAATGCTTTCTCAAACGAATGATATCATATTACTTTCATGAAGAATTACATAATTACAAGATCTCTCTGTCCAGAGCGTTATATGACAGAGTCACAGAGATGAACCAATACAAAATAGCGACTCAATACTGTCACATGCAGTAAGACAAACAAATTTTATCCTATATGCACTTCGTTGTATTTCTATATACATAACAGTATATAGTCTCTCTTCCTCTGATCAAAATCTATTGCAGCAAACTTGATACAACACTTACTCAAACTAGTTTTAAAGTTATACATTGAGTTTACAGTATTATTATCAGATCTAAATATTGTCAAGATCCATCTCACCGCAACGGTAGGAAGAATAGAAACATGCATAAGTTTCTACTGATGCCCAAAGGTTTAGGAAGCGCCCTTTAACGCAACACTATCTCCAAACTAAACCGTTTCACGACAATTTGGCAGTCTGCATATAACTTTCATGCATAGTTATGGCGACTTAAAATTTTACATAAACTAAAGATTTCCGTCTTTATATCATAAAGCACAATAATGCAGAACTTATCCTAGTCTGATATTTTTCACGATCCCTAAAATCTCACAACTTTGAAAGCATTATCTTGACTCAATTAAAGCACTCACGCTCTCAAAGGTCTATTGCTAATGGCACCAGCAATAGATACATTAACACAATAGATGTTACTATGCCAGCCACTGCACAACCAGACCCACTCCTTCTGATCGACACCTACAGATAATATATGCCTTGCCTCTATTTTCAAGTATTTTGAGTGCAAACAATTTCACATAACGTTCACATATTTTACCCAAAAAGTTAGTGGAATTTAAAAGGCGCTGAAGCAAAAAAACCACATATCCTAAATCTACATATTCTACCATCTCTAAGTCCACAAACATAGCTCCTATTATCAAACATAAATTGTAAAAAGAATCTGAAACATAAATTGAAAAAAAGTTAAGCTGAATATAGTAACATAAAGATTTCTTTTGCTAAAATTTAGTAAACTGGCTTCAAAGATTATGTTTTTAGTTTCCTTTCCATTTTTCTTAATCAATTTGACATTCCTATTTCATCTTCACCAATAAAAAGCATAAAGCTTTCATTTTTTGCAATTAATGAAAAAAAAAAAAAAGTCTTCCATAACCCAATCCAAAGAATATACATATATAAATAATTCACAAAATCATCTAATCATATTAATATTGCATAATATCTAAGTCAGAAAAAATAAATTAAAATTAAAATATGCTACAAAAATAAACCTCTAGTGAATTGATTAGTGATCAACCAACAACAAATATACTCTAATGCTTTATGTAGCATAACTTCATCCATAAAAAGGTTGGTTATATGAATACTGAGTCGCATAATTTGATCCAAACAAAATTTTATCACACTAAACGAGATCGGTTATATGAATACGAAGTTCATATCATTTGATCCATAAATGTAGGAAAAATAAATAAAAGCAACATTACATCAGATCAACCAACATCAAATAAAAGTAGCAAAGATTTCAACATATTTCATTGGAACATTTCAAGAAAAGCAAAGATTGGAATTCATACCGACATGAGAGCTGATTAACAGATATTATTGTATTGAAAATGACCCTTTACAATTGAAGAGACAGAGAGAGGCTTCAAATGTAGACAACAAATGCGTTTATTTTATACTACTAGATATTATGTCTGAATTTATTTACCCCCTTTTAAAACTAAAACCAAAAAAATAAGCTACATAATTTTGTTTTTAATTTACTTTTCATTAACTTTTTTAGTTGTAAAAATTAGAAACATTAAATATAAATAACATGTCTTATTTTCGTGAATTCTTATATGACTCGTGTTTTTTGAGATTATACATCATGCATTATAATTTGTAAATATTATGAGAATTATAAGGTAATCGATCAATACATAATGTACAAGTTTATGATTTTGTGCCCATATATTGCCTGATATATATCACTATCTTATGAGAATAAATATTGGACATTGTACAGTTCCTTCATTGCCATCGTCCATTGAGCTTCCACGAATATGTGTTATTCACAAAGCCAAAGTGAGTTTGATAGTGAAAGGACTAAGGAGATGTATGTTCACATTGTTTTATAGGTCAAAATATGATTTGAGTTGTTGGTGAGAATTCCTTTCGCGAGTTTTGATTCAAGAAAAATTGAAGCATGTAAGATAAGCAATTGGACAAATAATAATTTATTTTTAATTTCAGCCCATGAAGTTATAATCTCTTCAAAATAAAATCAATTAAACTAAACTCAATTAAATCTTAATTAAATGGAGAATTTATTGAAAGCAATATAAAACAAAAAAATAAAAATAAAACTTTCAGACATTTGGATAAACCTCTTTGTCTAAATCCTCCAACTCTCTATTTCTCATAACTGATTACTAACATACATAAAAAAAAATCAAAAAAAAAATTCATAAGGAAAAATTGTAATAATGACTATTTTATATTCTTCATTATCTGCATCAATTTTTTCTATATGCAATTCATCGAACATGTCCAAGAACCCAATGACTATTTTATATTCTTTATTATCTGCATCAGTTTTCCCTATATGCAATTCATCGAACATGTCTAAGAACCCAATGGAAATTGTTAGTGTTTTGTTGGACTATTTATTTGTTTTAGATAAAATCATGAAAGATTGGCCGGTTGTTTCGACAAGCTGTCGAAGACAAAGGCTGATTTTGTGAATATTCGAAGAGATATTTTCATTCTATAATATATGCCACCAAGATACTTCCAATCAAGCGAAGACGGGATTGATTAATTATGTAAAAAGAAAGATCTGAATTATTATACTTCAGCGATATTTAAAGTTAACGATGAGGGAAGATCTTTCCATATGTGATTGATGTGCCTACTACTATATATGTATGCCTCATTGCAAACCTAAAAAGGAAACATATCACATCATATATTATATTTTCTTTACGTTTTGATAGTGAGGAAAAAAGATTTGAGCGACTATGTTTCTATACGTAGAAATAACGCGTTGTGCCTATTCTTTAAAAGTTTCTAACTCATGTGTACCGATTGTTTGTAACACTTTTTACTACTTAAGCTTTTGAACCTTTATTATAACACTCAAACATCAGAAATAGTTGAATGAGATGGGTGAATGTTTTGTACCGAATTGCTACTAGATCGAGTGTAATGGGTGTTGTAGGAAGATAAGTTCTTGCTTGTAATATCTCATCATTAAATCTTTCAATCGGTGTTTCTACTTTCCAAAACTTAAAGCGCTACATCAAGACCTAACTCTGCTACAATCTTGTAGTTTTTTCATTTCACGAGTGTTTATTTTCCTGCCGCCTTTATCTCGTGTCACCCAAGTTATAACGCTTGGTTTAATCGCTGTTGTTCTAAACATCTCTATTTCATAAGAGATTACGAATCTTCAATCGCACGATCGACACCTCACATGCAAAGAGCCTCCGTAATTTGTGTGTGAGATGGAAGGAAGTACAACAAGTCATCCACCACAACTTGATGGGTCAATTTATGCTTATTGAAAAGGTAGAATGATTGCTTATTTGAGACCTAGGGCAATAAAAATATGGAAAACTATTTTATCTGGTTGGACTCCTCCTCAACTTAAGGCATAACCCATTGAGAAACCCGAATTTGAATGGATCAGAAGGAACGTAGAAAGCCTACAAATGAAAAATTCGGTATTCCTGATGTAATACGTGGGTCATGGAACATAATGCTTTTCAAGGCATCGATCCTAACCTCGCACTGCCAAAGAAAACTCTGAATGTGTATTTGAAGGAACTCAAGGTCTATGTGTGTCATCTCCAACTTCTCAATGCCTAAAAATTAATAGAGGAATCAGAATGGGGCGGGAAGAGAGTACCTCATTGAGTTTATTATCATGCTGAAGGAGATATCCAATGAATTCTATGACATTGGATAAAAGATGTCTAAAGAAAAGATTATCAAAAAGATACTCAAATCTCTTCCCAAGAGATTCAACTCCAAAATGGTTGCCATAGAAGAGGCGAATGACACTTCTATCACGAAGCGTCGATTTAGCTAATTTATTCTCTATTATATTTGAAATGTCTCACGATCAAAGTTTCAAAAGAGAAAGATTCGGCAACATCACAGTCCGTGAGTGTTAATGATAGTTTGTCCAACAGTTAATACCTACAAGATATAAATGTTAAAAAAGAACTGGATCAGCAAGATACAAAGATTCAATGTCAAGAATGTGAGGGTTATGGTCATGTTCAGATTCAATGTTCAACTTTTTCACAAAAGAAGCGTAATGCTACCTTAAGTCATCAAAAGAGCAAGAAACATAATAGCGATGTTGAGAATTTTGTTGCATTCACAGCCAAAGCCATTGAATCTCCCTATATGACTGACGAAAGTGAGGGTAGTAATGATGAAGAGATGACTATTGGCGATTAGTTGTTAAGACAAATAATTGTTCGACTATCGTACTCAAGCGTAAGGTGATGAAGCGTACAAAAGAGAGAGAAATAACTCTATTGATGAAAACAATAAGATGCAATCTGGCCAACTCGAATGAAAGGAGAATGCCGAGATTATCCACTAAATTCTAATTCATGAGAAAACCGTCCATGCTCAATTCCTCGACTTCTAAGTCGATGAAATTCTCTCTTTTGGTTAGTCTCCAAATGGCCATACAGGTGTAGAATATGTTGCTGGAGAATGTGCTAAAGAATCTAAGTTTGTTCCAGATGCAAAAGTTACAGAATTCCAACTGTTATACCAAATGTTGCCAACATCTGGTCTAACATCTGGTCAGTCCCATGTTAAAGCACAACTCAAGAACAAAAAGAAGAAGAGATGGGTTTGTCACTGTGGAAAGAAGGGTCATATAAGACCATATTGTTTCAAACTCTATGGAAGGAATATTTATCAACATGGTCAGGGTCTCCATATTCCTAATTCTTAAATTGTACATCATAACGAATGGAAGGTCGAAAGGGTTGATTCTGGTGTATCTCAACACACAAAATGAAAAATCAAGACGGTTATCGAGGTAATTCTTGTATTGCTAAGCATAAAGTTTGGAGGATCAAGAAGGATCTTCGAAGAGATGAAAAAGAAGCAGAAGCCAATATTGTCTATATCCCAGATCTTAATCAAATTGTGTCCACCAGTGAACATGTTCACAAATTCGACTCGGGAGCAATAGCGGCAGCTCAATGGTCGTCGGAGGTTCTACCACCGTTAAGGATTCTTGAGCGGCTTAATGAATAAAAAATCTATCCTTTGTTGTAAAGCGGGTTGACTCTTTTGAGTGCAAGTGGGAAAGATGCGACATGGGGAGATGCGTTTGCCACCATATCATCCAAAATGAGTTCATATCAAAGCTGTTGACTATCTATCTTTTGTCTTTAGGTAAAACTACGAGCAATGTCAAGTGTTTTACCCAAGTGGTCAAGCCAGCTTGGCATAATACCGCTACTATCGTAATACGCCAAGCAGATATTTTTAGGATTTTGCCGATTTTGATAATAATATTTAAAGAGATATTTTCGCTCCTTATAATATATGGAAACGATGGAGTATTCCCTAACATTTAAGATTGAGATTGATTGATTATGGAAAAAAGTATCAAAACACGACATATGATATGGAAAGAATTATTTACTTCGAAATTTTTTCCATGGATCGATGTGGCCTAATACTATATATATGCCTCATCAGACCTAAAGAAAATATTAAACAAACATCGGGAGAGTCGGACGCTGTAGGATAAGAGTCAAGTGGTTCTCGAATTCGCTTTTACTAGATCGGGAGTGTAATAGGGTGTCAGAGGAAGATACGCCTTATTCGTAATATCTCAATGACATAAGAAATCTTTTCATCAATAAGCTGCCCCCTGCACCTAGGCGCTACATTGACAATCAATACCTCTTTTGTGGTATTTTTATTTCCTGTAGTGTTTATTTTTGTCATTAATGTACAATTCAAATGTTATAATAGTTTGGCTTTCATTTGTTCCAACAGATTCATTTTTACATCATATTACGAACTCTTATAAATAACTATATTATGATAGAGAATTACAACTAGAAGGATATAACAGTTGGTTTAATAGCGTGTTCCAACAGATCTAATTTGTATCTCATCCCAGTGCATTTAGAGACTCTACCTAACTAGTTCAACTCAGGCTCTCCCTGAATGTGAGCTCCCCTCACTTGCATTCAACTCAAGATTACCTTGGTTGATATGCTATTACAATTTTTTGTCTATATGATACTCATGTAAACTACACTTAAAACTTCTGACACTTACCAATATATTTTGGATGCTCACGATAGAGTTTGACACATATAAGAAAGAAAAATCTTTAGCCTAGACTCGCTCAATGTTTTTCTCATCACAGAAATCTCTCTCTAGAAAAATGCACACTTCATAAGGATGATATATGTCTCTTTATATATACAATATGTTGCTTGTTCTCTAAGCCGATTTCCCAAAAGGAAATAATCTTGTTGATATTCAATTAATACTTTGCTCTTTCTCCAAGAAGAATTTCCACAAATACGAAACTATACATTGCTTAATTTCCAAGAAAGATGTTACCAAATCTTCCATACACCTTTAGTTAACACATCAAATTGAATCTCCATGATTTGGGAACAATACAGATCATTACCATATCTTAAGGTCGAAAATATCTAACCCAAATCTGAAGAGAATCTGAAAAATCGTAAAAATATTTGTACATGATCTGATCTCTAGGTAGTGCCAAATATTATACCAATTATTGTAGCACATGTATAACAGTGTCATAGTTTTGTTAAACAACAAATATAGCTAGCCAATAAACACACTAACAGACTAATAGTTCATACACTGTTAATTTATCATCTTAAGTTGTCATGATTTGTATGTTCATTCTTAACTTTTTTTTAAAATATTATTATTAACTTATTTCAATGCCTTTGAATAGAATTTCGTTAGAATGGGGTAAGGGGGTTAGAGTGGTGGAAAGAGGGCATATGGGAGTAGTCGAATATAATTCTATTAAACTATTTTTCTAAAATTGTAATGTGTAAGAAGCTCTTAACTTTTGATCACACATACAATATATAATGTTACAAATATAACCTATCAGGCTAACACTACAAGAGTCCAACAATAATAATAATATTACAACATATACATACGTCTAACTTAATACTAATTCCTTCAAGTTCGAGTACGGAGATCTAAAAATGCCTTTAACTTATGAAGTAAAATTTAAATTGACACTGCTAGAGCTTTTTGTAAAAACAGTATCCAACTTATCTCAAGTGTAAAACATGACTCATATGAATATTACCATCCAACACAGCATCCTATAGAAAATGAGATTCAATAACGATGTGTTTTGTGAGTTTATGAAAGACTGGATTATTTGTTAAATGTAAAGAAGACTGACTATCACAACAATTCCACCGCATCCATATGAATAAAAATCAACAATTGCAAGATACCCTTCAACCATTTCAACCATGCTAACATCTCCAATATAGACCTATTACGCTCAACAAAAAAAAAAGAGGGACACAGTCTCCTGCTTCTTAGTCTTCCGTAAAATATGGTACGGGTCAACAAAAAAAAAATTAACCTTAAGCGTAATCACGATTAGTTGAATAACTCACCTAATCGAAATCATACCAACCGTAGTTTTATTTACACTCACACACAACAAAATACCCTCTAACGATTCCCTTCGATATCCTCACCACACAGGTCATGCATCAGCTCAATGATCCTGACAAGGCTCATGCAGGAACTGAGACAACACACGTAATTCACAAAAGACAAATGTGGGAGTTGAACGACAAGTAAAGCAAATATCGCACTAAATAAAGCAAATATCCCACTAACTAATAATAGCGATCCATTTAGATTAAAGTGGGGAGGTAGTCGAAATTAGCTAGTTCTTTGAAATTCTAGAAACAACAATGTAATCATTCCCGGATATTATCAAATCATCGGGCATGTAACCAACATATTACATAAAGTAAACAACGAGTATCCTAATATCGTACCAACAAACCCATACCTCTTCAAAGCCAAGCACAGAATGACTTGTCAAGTTGTAGACCAAACCCGGACGGCCTTTTAGAAACCCGGATGCAATCTCATTTAAACTTCTTCATACAAATCACCATGTAAAAACGCATTCTGCACATCCATCCGATGTAGCCTTCCACCACATCGGTGAGCTACTCCTAAGCAAAGTCTATACTGTGATTCATCTTTGCAACCGGAGCAAAGGTATCATTATAATTAATTCCCTCCACCTAATGATTACCAAAAAATAACTTGATAATCCCAAGGCAACGCGCTAGTCCAAGCGGTCGGTCCAATATAGACAGTCCAATCTCGGCGGATCAGACTTCGAAGATCACCGAATAAATGGACTGGACCACGAGATGGTCCAAAGGTGAGGTCCTTATACGAAGAGGACCAAACCGTCCAGCTCGGTTGAAGAAGCAAGGATCCGTTAGCCAATAAACTGGTCAGCGAAATTAATTAGCAGACAATTATAGGTATCATGCCATAATTACCCAAATCTTAATAAGATGGAACAGTTACTACCCGATAGTAATGGGAGCAATCAAGGGCTCACTAAGGTAACGGTCCAATCACCTATAAAAAGTAAACCTTGAGATAAATCAAGTAAGTTTACTTTGATATCCAAAATCTACTTACACAAACTATACTCTCTCAAGCTCTTACTGACTTGATCGTTGGAGTGTTTGTGGCCGGACAACCGGTCTTAATTGTGCATGCTTCCTCATTTAGATCAAGGTGTATCAAAGCACAACTTGAAGGACTTATCATCCTGTCCACTATCGAAATCAGACCAGGTCATCATCGGTGACCACAGTGGGAGAATTGCATTAGAAAGTCATAACCCTCATTTTAGAAGATGAATACAATGGAGCATTTAGTTTAATCACCCTCGTGGGGACGATGCTCTGTAATCGAATAATCCTATGCCCAATGATTGAGCATGCCTGCAATGCTCGTACACATTTATCGGGTCCGAAAATGCCGGTTTGGGTAAGTTCACACCCCCGAGACGGTGGTTGACACAGTATCGACGGATCAAAATGTCACCAAAGTGTCACGTGGATCAACTTAAGGATCGCCCCCACTGTGAGATTCCTCGCGGTGTCGCCATTTATCCGGGAAGAAACATACACACACCCTCGCCGCGACAACAGTCACCATGGTGCCCGGTTCTCGGGAACAAGCCCGGCTCGCTAACGGACGAAGAGCCTTGCTATTAAGCAAATGGGGAGACCCTTGCCGAAAAGCGATCACCGAAAGCAAACACCCAGGGGAACCACCGGGAGCGAGTCAAAGCTTAGCCCCCTTCTACCCGAAATCAGAGAGTAGCGGCGTGACAAGGGTACGAAGCTCTATCTTACCAAGTTCACGTAAAGATGGACCCTAGAACACATCAAGGAATTTCAACCCATATGTCATTCCAAAGATTTATGTAGTAAGATGTACCGTAGAACCTTTCCATCCGCAGACCGTACTAAAATGGTTCAACCAGCTCCTAAAAGATGTATAACCTCCCTTCGAGGAGCTTCCGCTAAGGTTTACTAGAACCCATGTTGGCAGGGTCCGCAGATGTGCGATTTAACTCTCATGACCATAAGGTGTAGGAGAATGGTTCCAATCTCCTCCTTCCAAGACCGGGTTCGTAATGGAGTTCAACATTGTCCTGGGCGCACTAAAATAGTCACTATAGCTTTCATCGAGGGCCGAGCTCGAGGAGGTCAACCAGCGAGCTTACAGTATATCCGACAGAGGCCGAGAAAAGTGGGCGAGGCGGGTACTAAAAGCGTCCAACGGAGGAAGCCCGCTCTGAGGGAGCCCCCGATCCCAAAAGGCGTGAGCGCCTGGATTGGGGATTCAGTTCTACGAGATATTCCCAAGCCGATCCGCCACGGGAAAGCCTTCTCCGGCCCGTGGGACTGGCAGTGAAGGGGGTAAAGGACGGGAAAATTGAGGTTTGACCTCTCTCAAAGACCTCTGCAAGGTGGGACTGTGGTTCATGGAGATCGAGATGCTTAACGCTACCGCAGAACCTCCCAGCAGTAAGGCACTCCCCCCACCAAAAAGTGATACGTGGCAAGTATTGGCCAATATCATAAAGGCGACTACGGCACGATTGATGACTACAGTATCTCAAGATGTAGATCGGTGTTTCATATGTAGGTAGTCAAGGAGCACGTTTACAAGGATACATACAGGAACAAACACTTCAATCGGGAAGCGCCCGGAGTCCTCATGACTATCCTCCCAAAGATAACCGAGTGGTAAACGCCACATCGTGGGGCGCAATGGGAGAGAGCACTGTGGAGTTCAGACGGGCGATCCGGTGGACATATACGCGTCACCGCAGAGCATGCCCCAGTTCCCCTGAATTGCCTTTCTCCAGAAGGACTTTTTGGGGGATCGAAAGTGCCCTCACGAGGATCCTCTAGTAATCACTCCGTGATAGCAAATTCTCGAGGGAGGCCTAACGCTAGCGGACACCGGAAGCTCCTGGATATCTCTATCACGGACGCTGCACTCAAGCTTGGGACGAGCCGACACAGATCCGGCCAGCGGCCACACCCCCACCGCACGGGATCTCGTGAGGGACGCGCGAGTCCATCAGCGGTCAAACTCATGGTAACTACGTGGAAAGCATCCGCCAGCAGTTACCCAAGATGGTGGATTTTACCCGACATGAATGAAAGGGCTTATAATGGCATAATCGGACGACCGGCGTTGTCACAGTTCGAGTCTGTGGTCTCCTTAATTTATCTAACGATGAAGTTTCCAACGCAATATGGGACGGGGGATATCCAAGGCATCCAAAAGAGTTCTCGAGGATACTACCAGCCTCCACTCAAACGACAAGGCCCATACGGAGCGGGTTTCATCAAAAGTTAAGTCGAGGAGGCCCGATCGATTGTTCTGTATTTTACAAATTCCGTGAGGAAGTCCTGCCACAGTCGAAGCCGCATTTGTGAGGTCTGTGGTGTGCCCTTCGAGCAGTGGGGACCGCCGCGTATTCAAGATCGCGACGTAATTCCTAAGCGGCAAAGACGAGGCTTATGCTCATTCGATCCTCCGTGAGTACCGGTGATATATTTTCGCCGAAACAAAGGATATATCGGGTAGATTCAAAGGTGGCGGTTCACCGTTGCACGCTGATCCGTGCACTCTGCCAAACCCATCAAGTAGAAGAAGAGGACCTTCTCGGAAGTGAAATCGAAAGCCATCTCATTGGGAGGAGTGACTGGGCCGTCAGGTAACGCCATCCGGGAGTTGTTGTTCCCAACTTGACGGGTAAACGCGCGTTGTATCCAAGCTAAATGAGACATGGCGAATGTGCATGCATTTCACCAAAGATCAACAAGGCCTGTTCAAGGATTTACCCTCCCAACATCGACATTGGCCGTGGATTCCAAGACAAGGGTATGGGTGGTAGATTTCTTTGATGCCTCCTCGGGATATCACCGTATTTTCACACAGGAGGATGGAGACATCGTATTCGTGAATCGAAAAGTATGACATCTACCGTTGGAAATTAATGGCCTTTTGGTTTCAAGAATGTAAATACGACAACGAACGGTAAATGTATGCTTCCACTGCATTAGCCGAATGCGAAGATTCACGTGGATGACATGATCATCAAGGAGACTACGGATATACGACGTAGGGCAAAGAGAGTCAACCTGCACACGGATATATGATCAACCTCAGGGAGAGCTTCATGGACTTGAGGCGGCACGTTCTCTGCACTCAACCCAAAACAAACGTGTCTGGGGCTTAATTCCTGAAAGCCGGGCGATGATCAACCGTAGTGGGAAAAGTAAAAGAGCCTCAACCTCGGATAAAATTTCCATCATTCAAGCCACGCAAAGCCCCAAGACTCAAAAATGAAGGACAACGCCCGATCGTGAGGATCGCAGCCTTAACTGTGCTTGGGGACCAGAGTCGGGATCGGTTTCCCTTCTTCAAAGCTATAAAGGCGGGAAGGAATCGGGCGGATTCCTGACGTGAGCAGCCGCTCCGTGAGCCTGCTATCTCGTATCTCCCCAACTATCGCTTCGGGTCGGGTGGTTGTGATGTCTTACACCTGTACCTGGCAAAAGATCGAATCCACGCTTAGCAAATAAGCCTCAAGAATTATGAGAAAGGTTCAGAGGGTCAGTTGTACAACGGCCACCGAGTTATAAGAAATGCCGAGACGAGGTATCCTCGGATGGAGAAGCTGGTGTATGTACTCATAGTGGCTGCTTAGAAGCTCAAGCCCTACTTTGAGGTACATCCGGTTAAGGTGGTCATGGATCAACCATTGCGACAAATTCCTCGAGAACCTGCCTGGTCGTGACAAAATGTCGTTGGGCCATAGAGCCGAAAGTGAGTCTCGACTTTACAATACAAGCCCATAATGAGTATCAAAGCTCAGCCCTGTAAAAACTTTATAAAGGAACGTACTCCATGGCAAGCGAGGAAGTCGCACTCAAGTTGGTCAACTTGATTGAGGATTTTCGTGGAGAGAGTCTCGTTGTTATAATGTGAGACGGTGCCGGCAACCCCCGGGACATTGGGGGCGGTGGATCTTACTATGGTCCCCGAGGGTAAGAAAGACGAGTATGCCTCGAGGTTCGCTTCCGCAGCCAATGCACAACGAAGCCGAGAATATGCACTCTACAACGGACTCATATTAAGAAATGCTTGGGGGTAGAACACATCTATATATGAACGGATTCTCAAATTCCGTTGTGGGTCATCTAAAGGGTGATTTTAAGATCGGGACAAGAGAAAGGAAAGTTGATAGATACCGAAAGTGGTCCGGAAATTGGTCAAACTTTTTCGCTCTTGTCACGTGGAGCATGTTCCCCGAGAAAGGAATCAGCAAGCGGATAGATTGTCTCATCTTGCCACGACTAAGTATGAGATGCTTCCAGGCCAAGTGGCTGGAACGGGTCGGTGCCCTTCCGGACCAAGTAGGTAATGAGCAATGATGTCCCAGCAGGCGATCTCGCCTCGCATCGTGACGCCTCGACTTCCTGCGGCCGATCCTACCCCGAGATACCCCGGCCCCCACAAAATACAGAGGCGCAGCCCGGTATACCCTTCTGGCTGATCGCTTCGATTTAGTAATCCCTGGGAGGTAGATCACGGCCCTCGACGAAGTTCACGGAGGCACGCGCGGGAGCCACATAACGTTAGAGCCCCGACGTAAGATCCTACGCTGTGGGTATTTCGCCTCAATTGCCACGGATACTCGTGACCACGTATGAAATGCAATTATTTTTTAGAGACACGCCTATCATTCCTCATCAACCTCCCTACAGATGTGTCAAGAGGCTCGCCCGATTCCATTTACAAGGGAGTTGAGATAATGAGTACATCCCAGAACCGCCGGATCCAAGATATGCTATTATGGCAAAGAGACTACTTTACCTAGTGGGTCAGGCCACTCACTTCTAAGGTAGATCAAGAGCAGTGTACCGCCTTTCTCAAGGAAATCTTCACAAGGTTCGGGGTATCCCTGATGTCGGTTACGGACAACGGACCAGCTTTATCGCCGGAAAGATTGGTTATCCGTGGTGCCGAAATGGGATATAGATCACGTGATCTGTCTCAGCTTCCCACCCAATGTGCCAATGTTCAGCGGAGGTAATGAACTGTAATATTCAAGGGTGTGAAGAAACGGCTACAACAGACGGGTGGCAGCTTGGATCGAACTTAATCATGGTCGCTGGTCGTCTCGAACGACCCCGAATCCAATTATTCGAGAAACCCCCGCAGCCTGCCCACGGATCCGATGCCTCGCTGGCAAGGAGAAAAGACCGCCACGGTCTACAAGATGGCCAAGTATAAGCAAAGGTAGCCTATTATGGTTCCGGCCTGTGACAGCCTCCTAGTCTTAGATTCCGGTGCTCGTGAGTAAGACATCTCTGCACAAACTGAAAGCTCGAGTCTCCACGGGAGGGACCCTATATCATCCCGGGAGGATAGCTGGCCTAGTCAAGTACGAATCTGTAGACCGAGGCGCATGTCAAGATCCCGGAATGCTCGTCATCTAAGGAAATATTTGTTGGAAATACGAGATAATCAATCTCATAAAAAATGTCCATTGAAAAATTTAGATTGTACACCGATTTATACATTCAATCTATATAAATTCACTATTTGTTAATTATTTGTCAATTACTATTTGTGACTTTACTGCACGATATTAGGGAGTTACTTATGGCTTCTATTGGTCCGTTTCACAGAATCATTATATTAATGCAATAGCTCCGCTAATATCGCTTTTAACATATTACTCTTTCGATCCATCCAAGGCCACACAAACAAGAAACCAAAACTAAATAATAAATATCTTATTAAACTTCCCGAAAGATAAAGGAAACACGAAGGCACATCTCGGCATCAAACTCGGCACGGGATACTACGCCGAATCCAGGCTTATGGTGGCTGTTCCTAACCTTCCCCTCACCACTGGGCGCTTTGATCGAGGGTGAAATAGGAGGAGGCTCCTGAACCTCTCCCTCCTATTTATGAGGTTTATCTTAAGAGTTTCCGCACATTCTACCACCTCTTTAAGGATAGACATTCCGGAATATTCCAACACCTCTATATAAAGGAGATTAAGTTAATATGAAATAAGTTAATGGTCACTTTTATTTGCAATAAATAAAATCCTCTCTTCTCCTCCCCTATAGTCGACGCCCCCCTTTCCCTTTGGAAGAGATTCGATTTCTCTTCCAATTTGTTCATTGTTTCACTTAAACGCTCTAGTAAATATAATGAAGGGTTCAACACTGCTGGTACGATCATTCTTGGTATACTGATGCTGGTATTACGAAAGTAAATTCAATTTACCGCCTAATGACAATATTGATTGAAAAAGGTACACACCTAGTTAATTGATTTATTATTTTTGTACAATCCATAATATCCTCGATTCAGATTCAATAAAGTTTAGAACTATTGTTGTACGTTAAGAACACTAATAGTGGCCTCAGAGCTCAGGTTATGTGATTACAATTATGTAAATATTGTGTAAAAACTATTTTTACTGAATTTTCTGGACTGTTTTGCATGTTTGAATTGATTTAAATATGTTTAAATCTCTATTGATGAATTATGTTAGTAAAATAATTAAATTTAATTAAAAGTTAATTATTTTCGAAATCTATCAATGTGAAAAATTTCAAATAATATTTCGATTTTATTGCACTTTTCAGATTTTTCTAAATTAATTTTTTATGTTAGTTTATTAATTGAAACGAGTAAAACCATCGATTCTTTTCTCCGAATCGTGACGTATTTAAAAGGGGTCAATCGCCATTACCATTTCAAATTCTGGGTCGACGTCACCTACTGGAGTCAATCGAAGCCGACTCGTCAAACGAGTCAACTCGTTGACCAAACCAGCTAATCCCTACAAACTGACCCGACTGACCCGCATCGGGTCCGGCCACAGGCGCTGCCACGTGGACGACACAAGGCCATTACGCTGGTAGCTACATCACCCAGCCTCCCACGCCAGAACGGGTCGCCACGCCAACAACGGGCGTCAAAGATGACGGTCGACTCAAGTGGTCAAACCTGTGGTCAACATTTGCTTCAAATCCATTTTTGAACGCAGGGCTACACGTCCCAGCCATGGTCCAACAAACCCGTTACGCTTGGGGTCACTGGCCAGCTGACGGGCTACTACTTCAAGAATGTGTCAAGATGACGCTGCTCACCTCAAGCGGTCAACATGTTCACTGCTTTGAACGCCACACGCCCGAGCCTCGTCCGAACCCGTTATGCGGTTGGGGCCATGAAATGAAATTACCTTCATCCGGCGTGGCCTTAGTGTGGGCCATGTGGCCGCTTTGGTTCAAGCTTGTTTTAAATTCAGTCAATCAGCTTTTGTTTGATCCAAACTCAATTCTTGATGGATTTTTGCTAGAATTGATTTATTGGACATCAATTGAATTGAATTAATTTAATTTCTTGATAAAAATTATTTTAATCAATTATTTTAATCACATTAAAAATTAGTTCTAATTAGATTTGATTAAACATTAATTATTTCTTGGAATCAATTAAAGTAAATCGATTAAATTCTAATTTCGATTAGACTTAATCATAGAATTTGAATTGGTTTTAATTAAAATTGAGAGCTAAAATTATTAGATAATTAGAATTTCAAATTATGACATAATTTAAAAATTAACTATCATAAGTGTAAAATGAGTGATTTCGGAAAAACTAGTTATTACTTAATATTAGATATTAAACGAACACTATAATTAGATTATTAGTGACTTTACACTTAGATAATTAAATAGTTTATTTGATGATTATTCTTGACATGCATTGTGTGTGCTTACTTTACGCTTCATCCATGTTTTGTGTGTTTAGTTTAATATTTGATTATCTATCATGCATAATATATTATGCTATGGACTTTATGATATAATATTATATATATATGGCCTATAAATATTTACTTAAGGTGTACTAGCTTTGAATTTTTAGAAATACATTAAAACTGGAGATAATTAATAATAATTAGTAATAATTAATTACTGGACATGATCCACCTTAGTGGATAGGCCAATGGAAAAATTATTTACGAAACTAAAATGTAGTTTGGAAATATTTCCCTCTAACTATTATATCACGATTTCCAATAACTTGTTATATTTTTCTTATAACTCATGAGTGTATTCTTTTAGCTTGTTTGATCGATACACTTGACATGGTTATAAGAGTCAAATAAAATATAACAAATCTCATCCAATAAATAAGCAGTTAGTGTCATACCAAAATATAAAGTCGGGATATAATCACTTTGTGACGGACCCGCTAGGCAATAATGACGCTAGATCTCAAGGATGCCATTCATGGAGAAGTCTAAATTATTTTTCTAGAACCCGAATCTTACAATTATTCATTTTGAATTTTATTTTAGTATATATTTGGTCTCGCTTTTTACGGTGATTTCCAATGTACGACGCGGGCCCCAAGTGGACATAAGAGATTACAATACACCCATTTAAGAACTTTGGTAATCCCAAGATTATAATAGTCGTAATTGTGTGATAGTTTGCTTACATATCTTAAGTCAGAATGTGATGCAGTGCTGCCGTCTGGTTTATGTTATGTGAGTTCTTGAATACCGGAATACTTTGGCAAGGCTGGAGCGGATTGTAAACACTAAGATAGTTATTCTATTTTCCGACTACGTATCATTTTATGACATGTAGATTAAGTTGTTCTTTATGGACTTTCTATCAGAAGCTATGGGAAGTTTCTTGCCGCGAATCTCCCCTTATCCTGCTCGCCTCATACAATAATCCCTATGACGGCACAAATTTCATCGAGTGGTCGCAACGACTCAAAACGACCCTTCAAATTGAGAACAAAGGATATGTATTGGAAAGGGAAATCCCGAGGATTCCTAGGGTCCATGATCCCCTTCACTTAAAACATGAATACTTGAAGCATTTGAAAGATTCGGCGAAGCGTGCACGTAATGCAAGTTTGCATGAATGATACCAAGAAGAGGTTTATGCTTCCGAACTCAAGAACATATTTGATCACCAAGTTCGACTGCATAAAGGTCGAAATTAAAGCATTTAGAAATGTTTTGCACTAGCTAACCGAATGATCGTAATTCCCACATGTCTCGGAGCATGACAAGCTCGATCGAAGCTACTCCGGTACTCGGGAATTTACCAAGGATGTTGGCGAAGGATGTCATTCAAGGTATATATCCCACGACTCTCCTAGAATCGTGTCCGGCATTACCCATCCAGCGCGGTTTTCGCCTTTCTGCTTTTTGTTTTTGATTTGAGAGAATCATAAATGACAAATTCAAGTGACATAGAAAATTTACTTCACTCCGGCACTTTGAGGGTTAAGGAAAACATATAATGGGCAAAGAATATATAATGACGGATATTTGCGGAAGCCCCCAAAGGACAACAAGGAAATATGCCATTTAGGACTTTTTCCGCTAGGACCCGACACGCGATACTATCATAGATCCTTTCTTGAGAGGTACCGGCTATATTACGAAATAGACATTTCATTTCTAATAATGAGGTTCTGTTGACATTAATCTTCTTAATCGACATTTGTTTGAAATGTGCAGTCGCAGTAGAAGACTGTTGAGACGGTGTGCACTCAATCGAGCATGGCCACCGAAAAGACCTTTTATTTTAGTTAGACTAATGTTTTATCACACGTATTATCTAGTTATCATCCTTTTTGATCAAGAATGACATTTTCGTTTATGTTTTGAATATGGATATTTTTCTTTTATGCATTGAGATTAATTCAAATTGTTGTTTATTAATCCTTACATAAAAGTCACAAATGATATAATATCTCTATTATGTTAGTTAGACCATAGTGTTAATAAGAATTTACATAAAAGTAAGTTGAAATTTTATCTCCTCACACAATATGA
Source organism: Lithospermum erythrorhizon (assembly GCA_019722365.1). NCBI lineage: Eukaryota > Viridiplantae > Streptophyta > Magnoliopsida > Boraginales > Boraginaceae > Lithospermum > Lithospermum erythrorhizon. The sequence goes on along the minus strand of JADFUC010000181.1, from coordinate 34,914 downwards.
ATTGTAAAAAGATAATCACATTAACTAAAGACGTATGTATCGAAATCTTAATCATATGTTTCGAATAATATGATCAAAATATAAACAACACTTAAAATTCATAATCCCGTAATCTTTCATTGACTTAGAATTAAATGTTAAAAGCAACAATTTTGTTAAGAACCATAAATCAAGATTTATGAAAATACAAACACTCTCATTTCTAGTACAATAATTTAGTGAAATACAAATATGTGTGTTTACTACTGTATTTTGAAAAAATACATGAATAACATTTGAATGGTTCAAATAATTGAGAGTGGGCTTGAATGAACATTTAATGTTCTTTAAATTGTTAAAGAAATTTACACATTAGATGAACTAGATTTATCTAATAGAACCATATTACATATCCACCTTAGCCCAGCTCACACTGACAAATGTGTATAACTCAACTAATCAACATAACTAAAAGGCTGTTCCGTTGTTTATGGCAGGTAATGCTCTCCCTAAAGGCTTTACTTCCACTTCTCTCTCCCTTATCCCTAAAGGTGAGGGACCTCTTTCTTGGAAGCAATACCGTCCTATTAGTCTTTGTAAATTCACTAATAAGATTATCTCCAAAGTCATTAGTTCCAGGCTGGCTGTTGTCCTCCCCTCGCATCAGGTCCGATTGGCAATCGCTTCTTTATTAATGACAAAATTATACAAGATAACATCCTCCTCACTCAAGAACTCATTCACTATATATTTTTTTTAAAAACCCATCCACCGTCCCTTACAATGACCGAACCAGTGACCCTAAACACCTGGCGCCTTCCTAACCACTGGGTACTGCTCACGATCTCAACTCATTCACTATATTGATCACACTGATAAAGGATTCAGCTGGATTCTTTCACTCTACTAAAGGATTAAGATAGGGAGACCCCCTCTCGCCTTATCTTTTCATCCTTGTTGAAGATTACCTGGTTAGGGGTTTGCACTCTCTTTACAAACTCCGCCCTAACCTGGCTTATTAAACACATTGCAAAACAATTATCCCCTGGCTTGCCTATGCTGATGATTGCATTGTTTTCTGTAATAGGTCCAAGTCTTCTCTCAGTAAGATCATCAAGTTATTAGATCACTACCAAACTGTCTATGGTCAAGTGGTAAACAAAGACAAAATCTCTTGTCTGTTCTCCACTAAACTGCCTCCAAACAGAGCCAATAAAATCATTCAGTACACAGGCTTCAAGAGAGAAACCTTTCCTTTCATCTACCTGGAGATCCCTATCTTCAAAGGCAGGAAGCAAGTGCAGCTCTTTGATGACCTCTTGGATAAAATTCAAAAAAAAAAACCTCCTCCTGGGAGTATAAATTTCTTTCTTTTGGAGGGAGAATCACCCTGCTTCAGTCTGTTTTCTCCACCCTCCCTCTCTACTACCTTCAAATTCACAAAATGTCTGAGCAAGTGAAGGACAAAATTGAAAAAATGTTCAATAAATTTATTTGGGGAGAGGGTGCTCATTGGAGTAGTTGGAAGACACTCTGTGCCTCATATGAAGAAGGAGGCCTCAACTTTAGAAGCCTGGATGATCTTTTTGCCACTTCAATGATTAAATCTTAGCACAGGATAAGGGAATGGAAAAGAAATACTACAGACTGAAACATCCTTCTATTGCTAGAGTTGCAGATATACACTCTAGACTTTGGAGATCAATGGTTGCTTATAGAGACATTGCTGAGTCAAATATTTATGTGGGACATTGGAAAAGGGGCCTGTGATTTCTGGCAAGACTCTTGGCTTCCCTCTGGCCCTCTTGACACTGATAATTCAAGTCGTGTGCAAGTTAAGGATTTCTGGACTGATCACAAATGGGACATTGACAAGCTCCAAGAAGTTCCCCACCCTAACATCATTGAGGAAGTGGTTAAAATTGTTATCAAACTTGACCTTCCTAATGTTCTCCTATGGAATCCCTCTAGCAATGATACCTTCACATTTAAATCCACTTGGGAGGAAATCAGATTGGACAGAAGCCCTTCAACTCTTTACTATATCATTTAGCACAATAACATTCCCAAAAAGATATCTTTCCTTGCCTGGAGACTCCTGTACCATTGGCTCCCAGCTGAGGTAATCCAACAGAAAAGGAACACCTCCCTTGCTTCTAAGTGCAGCTGCTGCAGAGATGCTGAAACTATAGACCATGTCTTTTTCTCCAACACCATCGTTGTCAACATTTAGACTACTTTGCTGAGATTTTTGGCATCCAAACTGATTGTGTTACTAATATCCACCAAATGTTCAAACTGTGGAGCTTGAGCAGCAACACTAGAATAGAGCATATCATTCACTGTATTGGAAAGCCAGAAACCAAACAAAACATGAAGGCAGACCATACAACTTTCAAACAATCAACAACAGAATAGGGCATATCATTCACTGTATTGGAAAGAATAGTCTACTTAGCTACAAGCATTGGAAAGGGGACTTTCAGGTCCAGTTCTCAAACCAGGGAGGAAGCCCCCCTCTATTCTCAAATGGCACAAACCTCTGAAGGGAAGGCTCAAAATGAACACAGATGGACCATATAAGAATGAAAGTGCAGGTTTGGGTGGTATTTTGAGAGATGATCAAGGCTCCCCTATTGCAACTATTGGACAGTTTCCCACAGCATCTTCAGCACTTCATGTGGAGCTCCTTGCTACTTTGTATGCCTTACAATGGTGCAGAGCCAATAATCACAAAAACATCATCATTGAATCTGATTCTGAAGTGATGGTGAGAATGATTGTAACAAAGACAGGGCATTAGACACTCTATCCTACCCTATCACATCTTATTCAACTGATGCTACTCACAAATTCTAGTGTTATGGCTATCAAGAGGGAACAGAACAAAGCAGCTGACTGGTTAGCAAAGGAGGCATTGGCTTACAAATCTGACTTCTTTTGGACTCCTCCTCATATACACAAGAAGCTCCATGCTCTGATACATCTGGAGTTAAAAGGGATACCATATCTCCGCAACTAGGACTTTCATCAAACACCTGGTGGTGAACTTTGATTGCTAGGATGCTGTTAGTTTAGCTGTTATTTTTTTGCTTTTGGCTCAATTATTTTGAGCCTCTTTATTTTTGCAATTTATATTTTGTACCCCAAAGTTTTATGTAGCTTGAAAATGTTGGTAACACGTAACTCTTGCCCCTTTCCGCAAGGTTTCACCTTAGAAAAAACATCTAGAACATCACATTAAAATGTGATATGGAATTGCTCCATAATAATCAAGTTCAAAATCTTATAAAAACTTTCACCCAAGTCAAACGGTTAACAAATTATAAGATGAATCCTGAATCATTGGTACATACCAAGAATCCTAACAAAAAGGTTATACTTTTAAGGATACAACTCCACAACAACAAAGCATTTATTTATTTAGGATTTGTGTGTTCCGAGATAATTTAATATAGCAAAACACGTATTTGGATATTAACATATTTAATCCAAGATAACCAGGTTATTAAGGAATAAATAAATATCACAATACAAGTGATTAATTAAATGAAAATGTCCGTGTTTACAGTACGAGATTGATAAACATAATTTATCCAAGTCAAGGAGATTCTTGTACTTGAAAAATTATCAATTGATCACAAATATTTTAGGTCATTCGGATCTACAATAGTTAATGTACACATAAGTTAATGAACAGTTCAAATCGTTTGAGTTCATTAATGAAATCATATTTTTGTATGCATGCTAAGGTCAGCTGAGTTACCCAAAGACAAAATTAGTTTCATAGAAGGATCAGGAATGCTCGAATCTTTCTAAGGTTTCATGTAAAATCAAATTAATTTGAGTCTCGCCTTATACCGAGCATGATTTAACCGATCCAAACAATACCTGAAAGAAAGATTCTTTCCAAGGTAAACAACTTTCTCCTCGCACATCATAAACTTGTCTAATGGGAAAAAATAGCAATGAAAATGGATTATATTTATCAGTTACCCAAACTAACAGACGATTGTCAATCTCGCTTGGACTCGTATGAATTGGACATAAACAATGTTGGGAACAACTTGTTCGAGGAACAAGTACAACACAACAAATGACTGCAGAACATAGAAACTGAGTGCAGTTAGAATCTAAGAAGTTGTGAATAAGAAGCAAATCGGATTACAACACTGATGAGTGATCTTGAAAGTTGTCTAAATCGTGCTCCGATAAAGATTTGTTATCCAATAGCTTTACCTAAGCTAGCTTAATCAAGATATCTCATTTTTGACCCGAACATGCACTCGTAAAAGTGATACTTCATTCAATAAGTTGAATATAAAAGTACACATGTACATGGACTTGAGAAGTCAAAGAACAACACTTAGCTACACACCCAACTAATCAACCACACTAGTATAAGCATATCAAGTTGTTAAGTAGCATTTTTTCTCGACTTCAAGTGGTTAGATTTAAGGGAGCTAGTATTTTGTCTAAATATCATAAACGTACCATTGTGTGACAAAGTTCTTGAATCGAGCTTCAAGACGCAAGACCACATCATAAACCCACTATCACAGGACAATGTTCTTGAACTGAAGCCAAGACGCAAAGTGCCACATCATTATGAATAATGAGTGGTGCGTGTAAACTATACACACCCCACATTAGCTTCATAAGTAACAAACTCTTTGATTCCAATCGACACCCATGTTATTCTCAAGAGGTCTTTGATTATGTGGATCCAAAACACAAAACTCTAACAAGCAAGAGAACCGATTGCCTCGTCCCTACTTAAGTGTTCACCGGATGGAATCGAACACAAAATGACTAGTATATGTTTGATTGTGTTGATCAATTTTCTTGGATCAAAATGGAGTATGGATACTCTAATCAATCACATGGGTGTACGAGCGTTGAAACAGATTCAGGCCGTACTACTGGACCATGACCGCCACGAGAACTTGGAACGTAAATTATTTGTATCCCAAGAAGATTCTCACAGAGCTTATGTACTCTAAGACCAGTGATGATTTCACGGGTACTAGTGTAATGTGCTTTGATCTTGTCAAACGCCTCTCGTAATGTGAGAATATAACGGAATATGGTCGGGTATACTAAGCAAAACTATAATGGGAAATCGGGTACAATATGGATTCATACAAACCGGATAAATTCCAGAATTTCTCGTAATCTTTTGAGTTAAGGGTGATTTGGGCGGCCGCCACCAGCTTCCATGAGTTGATATCACATTAACATGTCTATTAACCAAGAGAACCACGGTGCGTAGAGTTATGACACAGCATCTTACCAAAAGCTCGATCAAATGCTAGAAATCGCATATCGAAGGAATCGTGGACGCTAGATTAAGTACCCTTTTTGGTACTTATATCATAAATCGGCCCAAAGTGGAAATCAAGGCTGGAATATGATAATCAACTTGCAAAATGTTTGTTGAATTTAGATTGTACATCCAATTTATAGTATTCAATCTATATGTAAGTTCACTATGTTAATTGTTTTGACAATTAATATTTAGGACTTACCGTATCAATATTAAGGGTTACGTATGGCTTACAAGGATCCTATATTTCTCTATTAATGCAATAGTTGGTTAATATTGTTTAATATATTACTCTTATCGATCCGTCCTAAGAGGTCACACACAAATAGTAAACCGAAACTAAATAATAAATGTATTATTAAACTTTCTGAGTATAAAGTGAAACACGGCGTACATTCGGTATCAAATTGCTGGGAAATCAATGAGAATTACTCCCTTTTATTATGCCTCGTCAAGGATAATCGTATCAATTGCCAATGACGGTTAAATGAGATTACCATAATTTAGTGTTCACATTAAGAAAGTCAGATATTACTAGTGCGGGCTCATGATAATTTATGCAAGCATGAGTTTATCAAGCAGATCTACCATTAATCGTTATAACCCTAAACCTAAACCTTAAACTTAAATCCAATAATAGTAATTGGTCAATTACTATTATTCAACTTACTATTATCCGAGCTTCATGCGTCACACACATACAATGATATTCGAATAATATTTCATGAATGAAATTAGAACGAGACTTGTAGCACGTAGAAATGTATTCCTAATATTTATATATTTGCCAAATATATGTCGATGAACATGAATTGGTTAAACTTAAAGTTTTAATCAATTAAGCAATCGGTATTGATGAATAACTTGATATTATTCATAGGTGACTCGTTATATTTTAATTAATTAAAGTTAATTAAAATAGATCAACTCACTAGTAACTCATGGCTTAATTAGAAGCTTCATAACGGTTCAAGTTGTAACGATTCGCCCCCAGTCGTGTGACGCCCCCTCGAGGTTTTAATCGCCCCAAATCTCGATACCCAGTCACCAATCGACGGATGACTCAATTTAAAAGACACTGCCTTAAAAACAACTCAATAAAATAGAATACAACTGATAAAAACAATTTTTTAAGAAAAGAATCCATCGTGGTATTCCTAACTACGTAATAGCAACCAACATACAACATAACCCCGAATACAAAATATCAACATACAACAAATGCAATCCCAAAATAACAACTATAATGCATAACAAACTACAACCCAACAAAATAATGAGACCGCGAGGATCAACTACCACCCGCCACCCAAGCCTAAAGCACAAACACCACGCTCAAGCATCTTAACACCACAACCTAGCAATAAATTACGCCTATAGCTTATCAGGCGTAATGCTTAATATATATATCTCAAGAATGAAATTAACCTCCAATCATGCAATAGTGTACCAAAGTAGGTGACATTGCATTTATAGATAAAGAGTACTGATACACATTATTCAACTTACATCTTAATACGGTCATTAAAGTACCTCTTTCATTATCATTTACGTATGTTCATAATTCAGCACTAGCGTAACTATCCAAGATTTATGGCAATCAACAATATCATACGTATTTCAAGAGCATCAATAAGATGCAACAACTCAATTCCACCTACTCTATCAACTCCTATAATGACGATATCACAACTAAACAACTAACCAACTCAAGAACACAATCAACTCAACAATTTATCAACTCAACAACTCTATCAACTCAACAACTCAACAACTCAATAACTCAACAAACTCAACAACTCAATATAAGTCCGAATTTCTACAATCCACGCGACATAATCAACCTCAATCCCTAGGGTGAAACTTATGCCCGCCGACATAAGTTATCACCTAATCTTAACGAGGTACGGCTAAACACCACACTTATACCGAGGTATAAGGCAAATACTGCATTAATACAACTCAACAAACACCATCAACTCATATACAACTCTTCAACACCTCAGAACACCTATATGACTCATGAGACCACAAACACAACCCAACAACTCAACCCACAATGCATATTCAACATATAATTTAACATAAAATCACATATATACATACACATATCCGTATATATTTATACCCCAAAATAACCCAACGAAAGTTCCCTGCATTATAAGTTTATTCCAACTTTAAGTTCGCCGCAACTTCCCATTTTAATGATTGAGTTTCAATTACTAGTTCTAAAAACCATAAAGTTCCTATATTAACAACTAATCATCCAATTTCTAACCATCTTTAATCTCAAACCCAATTAACTACCTGCCAAACTCATTTTATCCTAATATTCTCTAATTACTTATAAATCACAACCTACACTTCAAAACAACTATAATAAAAAGCTCTAAGAGTGCACTTATACTATTAAACCATTTTGAAAAGTCAAAAAAGTCAACAAAGTCAACTATAATTTCGAATATTCCTACCCCATAAATCGATTATTATCACTTCTTATACTATAATCTAAGCTTAGATGGCGTTTCTATACCATTATCAATATCAAAAAATCAAGGTCAACTCTGGCAACTAAAACTCAACATCCTCAATATTCATGAAATACTCCAAAAGCCGCTCGGTGCTTTCTTACCTTGAAACGAGGATGACTCGGGAAACTCTCCAAAGAATTTTATGACCAAAGTTTCTAAAGATGAGGAAGAAAATAGAACAAAAAATCAAGTGGAAAATAGAGGGATGGGGTTCGCCCTAGCCAGAAAGGAAGAAAGATGATGGGCGAACGGATACGATTTAGTTACAATACGGGAGTTCGTAAAGATATTTTAAGAGTCATAAGAAGGTCTTCGTTTCCGTTTCGTTTAATTTCTCGCCTCGGTTTAACAACACAACTCAACATAAACTTAACTTCTAAACCCCAAATATTATTATAATAACGCACATACGGAACGGGTTACAGCCTACCCACCTAATTAAAATTTCTCCTTCGTACTTCCCAACTCAACAACCACGGTAGTTAATCATAGAAACAATTAAGTCATATAGTACATAAACAAACAACTTACCCCTAAAAGCTGCACAAATGACATCATCCTCGAAGTTCCCATGTCGCCTCCTATACGTACGATTCCTCCACAACACTTTCACTCAAGGCCAAGACTTTGCTCCTCAATACCTTTCCTCCCGATCAAGAATCCTCACCGTTTCTCGTCAAAGTAGATCCTCTTCAAGTTCCACCGGAAACAGAATGCGCGAATCATCCTAATATACTGTACGACACATGGAAATACATTGTGAATTTTGTCCAACTCCGGAGTCAACGCTAACCACTCTCGCCAAGATCTCAGCCCAATATATAACGGGACTCAACTTTCCTTTCCTCCCCAAATCGCATTAATTCCTCCAGTGTCATATCCTCAAAAACACATGACTTCCAACTTCGGGCGACAAGTCCACCCGCCATGATATTTCTTTTGTCTGTCCCCAAGGCCGTCCTCGTGTTTTGTCAGACAATCCTTGATCCTCTCCACCGAACTCTCAACTAACTCGGAACCATAAACTTTCCTCTCTCCCATTTCGTTCCAACAGATCGAGTCCGATACTTCGCCTACAACACCTCAAATGGTGCCATCTGGATACTAGTACTTTAAAAACTCAAGTGTTATACGCGACCCATCTTAGGCAACTCGTCATCCCAACTCCCTCGAGAAACTCATAAATACGTTTTCTCCGAAGCATAACTCTCTCCAAAGTTCTGATTGCTCTCTCAAAGTTGCCCATCTGCTTGGGGATGGAAAGCATGTACTCAACTCCCACTCTACTCCCCAACGCTTCCCGGAAACTTCCTGCAATCTCGAGGCGAATCTCGCATCGCTATTCCGAAATGATCGACACCGACCCCATAAGGCTCACACCGATCAACATACATCTTCGCTAACTTCTCCGGTCAATCAAGAGATCTAATAGTGTTAAATGAGCCGACTTCGACAAATTTCTATCCACAACAATTGTGATCCCATCATTTCACCAACGACCTAGAAGCCCAAATACAAAGTCCATGGTATTCTCCCACGTCCACTCGCCAGAATAAGAAGCTCAGAATAACTCAAGGGATGTCTATTCCGCCTTCACTGGCCGACAAACCAAACATTTCGCCAATTTAACTTTGCAATTTCTCTCTTCATTCTCGACACCAATAAGTCAACCTCAAATCCCTTTATACATTTTTAAGTGCTTACCGTAGACGCATGTCATAGCAAGTGATGAGCCTCCTCAAGAATCTTTCTTCAACTCATCCAATACCAGACACATAACCCCGCCATCCATCCTCACGCCCACTCTCAACCTAAATCCTCTCTGTCCCCATTCTTTACTTCCCTACTGATATTCTGTAGCTTCTCATCTTGCTGCTGCAACTCCAAGATACGATCAAAAAGTACAGGTCGAACCTTCACATAAGCCAACAACTCACCATTGCTGCCAATATCAAGCTCAACTCCAAGCTGCTTCATCTCTGCTTTTGGCTCCTTCGCTTTCCCCTTCCGACTCAGAGCATCTGCTACTACATTCGCTTTCCCCGGGTGATATTCGATCGTCACATCATAGTCGCTGATAAACTCCATCCATCTCTCTCTCGGCCAAATTCAGTCTCTCTCATGGCTTCAAGAGTACTTCCGACTTTGTGATTAGTAAAAATCAGCATCTAACCCCATACAAGTAATGCCTCCACAGTTCAATGCAAAAACAATTGTTGCCAACTCAAGATCATGGGTCGGAAGTCTTCCTATGGTTCTCAAATCGCCGAGAAGCATAAGAAATCACTCTCCCATTCTGCATCAACACACAGCCCAACCCTCACAAGATTTCACCGTAGATCACGAAACCCTCTCAACCGACGGGTAAAGCAAACCGTGCAAAGAGTCAACTTGCCTTCAACTCCTTGAAACATCTCTCACAATCCTCATCCCAAATAAAGGGAACTCCTTTCCTAGTCAACTGGCCACCTGAGTTTAATCAACGAAATCTCTGATAAACCTCCTGTAATACCCAGCCAAACCCAAGAAACTCCTCACCTCGGTCACACTCGTAGGTCGCTCCCAATTACTCACAACCTCCACCTTCTGAGGGTCCACACAAATACCTTCACCGGATATAACATGGCCCAAGAACTGTACTTTCTCCAACCAGAATTCACATTTACTAAACTTAGCGCACAATCGGGTGCTACCCCTAACGTCTCCACCAATCATGTCTCTCGTGGCTCCTCCGCAAGATCACTGAAAGTAGATCGTATCATCAATAAACAATAAAAAATTTATCCAGAACTCCCCAAACACCCGGTTCATATTAAATTCATGAACGCTTGCTAGTGCATTAGTCAACCCAAACGGCATTACCATGTAAACTCATAAAGGTTTATACTGATCGAAGGTCGATTTCGTATCGTCACCCTCCTTAATCCTCAACCGGTAGTACCCGATCTCAAATCAATCTTCGAAAATACTGCACTTCAACTCTGGTCAAATAAGTCATCTATCCTCGGCAACGGATAGCCATTCTCGACGTCACTTTATTCAACCTGTAGTCGATACACAACCAACGCATCATCTTTCTTTTTCACAAAATGTAACTGTGCAACCCACTCGAGAAACACTGTCCGACAAACTCCTTTATCAAGTAGTTCTCGCAATCGAGTCTTCAACTCTCTCAACTCGCTAGAGCCATTCTATACAATCTAATAGAAATCGTGCAAGACTGAACTACCTCAACGCAAACTCCACTTCTCTCTCTGATGGTAAACTTGGCAACTCCTTTGGAAAAACATCGACATACTCACGAACAACTCGCACATCCTCTAACCCGTTTCCTCTCTCCAAGTCGCATTCCTAACCCGTATACTCCAAGACAACCTTTCTTCATCAACTTCCCGCCTCCAAAGGCGTAAATAAAACTCACGGTAGAATCTTCCTATCTCCCTCAAACACAACACGTCTACTCCGATTAGCAAAAATAATCTCTCATGGTGGCGCTCAATTTTGGCGCTGACGTCTCCCCCAACTACCCATTCCCAAGATAAGATCAAAATCTACCAATTCAAACGGAAGTAGATCCAATGTAACTAACACCGATTACTCACTTAAGTGACAATTCTATATACATGTCTAACCTCAACCGACCTCCCAACTGGTGTCATAATATTAAGGGGAACAAGTAAAGACTCAACATAAAGGTAAGATATCCACAAAACTCCGGAAATAAAAAGAATGAGTAGCTCTAGAATCAAAAAGTACCCTAAATTGTATCATATACCAACAAAGTACCCGTCACGACTGAATACCTGCTCTGCTGGGCCGACGCAGATTGATCTAGCCTCCGCTAACACCGGCCTGGCCGCATCACGCGCTTCCCTCATTTCCAACTCAGACTCTGCCCCTCCGCGGCCTCCCAAATCGCCCTCCTTCGGCTTCCTCCGGGTACCTCCTCACTCCATCGCCGCGAAGATGTACTAGCTCCGCCCACTGGAATACCGGTGACAATCACCGCTTACGTGTCCGCATCGCCGACATCGAAAGAAAAATCATCTCTCTCTCCCGACAATCCTCGCATCCATGGCCCATCTCGCCTACATTAACGACCAAATGTGCCCAGGTTGGGACCGCCCCAAATCTCCGGGACACCGCAGTCACCAATCGATGGATGACTCAACTTTAAAAGACACCGCTCAAACAACCTACTAAAAGAGTATACAACGGGCAAAAAACTTTTTAAGAAAAAGAATCCATCGCGGTATCTTTAACTGAGTTAACAACAACCAACATACAAATATACCCCGAGTATCAATATATCAACCAACAAACAACAAGTATTCAAAATAACAACTATTATATTTATTTTACAACTGCCAATCCAACAAAATAAAGAGATCATGTAGGATCAATCACACCCGCCGGCCACCTAAACTCTAAAGCACAAACACCGAATAACTCGAGACTTTAACAACACCACATGTCAACCTAGCAATGAAATTGCCGCCTAGCGAATAGGGCGTAAGCTCAAAGCGGCCTTAGTGAATGAGAGACCCCAAGAATGAAATTAAATTCTCCAATCACGCAATAGTGTACCAAAGTAGATGAGATATTGCCTACCATAGATACCGTACATGATATTATTCAACTTTAAGATCTTAATATGAAATTATTAGCAATTTCATTATCATTTCGTATATGTTCATAAATCATTACCACAGAATAATCTCAAAATGATGGAAATCAACAATAACATACGTACATTTCAAGAAAGACTCCAATAACACGCAATAATCACTCGACGTTACTCTATCAACTAACAACGACGACATCACAACTCAACAACTAACCAACTCAGCAACGCAATCAACTCAACAATACAACAACTCAACAACTCTATCAACTAAACAACTATATCAACCCAACAACTCAACAACTCAATACAACTCAATATAAGTCCGGATTTCAGCAACTAACGCCAAGATATAATCAACCTCATCCCACGCTGAGAAACTTATGTCGCCGACATAAGCTATCAAATCGAATTGTAACAGTACGGTTAGTAATCACCTAATCGTAACGGCACGGCTAAATTACCTGACAATACACCCAACAAAACCATCAACTCATATACAACTCTTCCCACACGACTCAACATCACCTCAAAACACCTATACGACTTCATGAGACCACAAAAGCATGTAACCCAACGCATCAACCCACAACGATATTCAACATATAATTTTAACACAAGATCACATATATATACACATACACATATCCATAATCAAATAGTTAATCACCCAAGTAGATAGATACTCACCTTTGCTACTATATAAAACTCAAGCAAGAATCGCAACAACGGACTCTTTCCCACGATCAACGATTAAATAAACATTCAAAATTACTTATAATATACAACTAATATAACATTCTACTTATATATTTAACTTCATATCGAGCATCTCAAAATAACCCAAATGTGTTCCCACTATAACCTTATTCCAACTTAAGTCCGCAACTTTCCATTTTAATGATCGAATTCCAATTAGTAGTTTCAAAAGTCCTAACGTTCCGATATTAACAACTAATCATCACATTTCTAACCATCTTTAATCTCAAACCCAATTAACTACTCAAACTTACAAAACTCATTTTATCCTAATATTCTCTAATCACCTATAAATCACAACTTACACCTCAAAACAACCCTAATAAAAGTCCAAGAGTACACTTCTACCATATTAAAACCATTTAGAAAAAGTCAACAAAAGTCAACTATAATCCTCAACATATTTCAACCCCATAAATCGATTATTATCACCTCTTACACGATAATCTAAGCTTAGATGGCGATTCTATATCATTATAAATATCAAAACTCAAAGTCAACTCAATTACCCAAAAAGTCAACATCCTCAAACTCAAGAATACTCTAAAAGGTTCTGAACTTTCTTACCTTTAAACGAGGAGTATGACTCCGGGAAAACTCTCGAAGAAATTTTTGACCAAAACTTGGGAAGACGAGGAAGAGTTGAAGAAAAATCAAGTGGAAATAGGGGAGGTTCTAGTCAGTTTGGTAGCAAGAAGATGTTGATGATGATTAACCACATGGATAAGTATGGAAATAGTCATGCATGGGAGTTCGGTGGCAAAGATATTTCAAGAGTTGTGCATATTCTCGTTCGCCACTTTAGTTTTTCGCCCTCGGTTTACCCAACACAACTCAAAACATAAAACTTTAACTTAAATCTCAAATAATATTACAATAATGCTCATACGAAGTGGGTTATTAATAAACCAATTATGTAAAACTACATATCCCCGTGTCGTTAGCATACTGTCCAAGATGCCATCTTGACTTTATCTCCGAGAAACGGTTAAGGAGCTACCACCAAACCAAACAATTACTTGAGCCATCATCCGTAAAGCCCACAACGTTAGTGGAAATCATCAGTCATTTATCTTCATTGTCATATCGTAAAGTGTAAAACCCGTAACACCGCCATCACAAGCAGCCTTATTAATGCAACCGATTTCACAACTTTAAAATTGGCTTCGACACGTTGCTTAAATTTTAAACGGTGAGATTATTATTAATTTGTTTTTATTTTACTATGCAATCAGAGTAATATAATCGCCATATGTACAAATATGGAAAACAAAACAAGTAACGCACATTCAAGAGGCGTATTTATACGACGCTAGACCCTATTACATTTCTCTTTCAAAACTCGAAAACTAACATTCTACCAAGCATAATTGCCTTCTGGCTTTCCGGAATTTCCACCAAGTCTGGCCATGAATTACAATTCAAATACACTAATTCCAACTTGGGATAAAGATGCAAAGTTCGCTTTTATAAACAAGAAAATTAAATAAAATAATATAATATGACTCGCCATAGCCATTTACAACAATACCAAGACGCAGTAATCGAAAAACATGGGTCATATCAATACACCTCCATTCCATTCCATAATAATATATGTGGGCAAAACATTAAAACAAATAAATGCACTTAATGTCACATATATTAATGAAATGAATATAAATGTAATTCATAATTGACTAATTAATTACCCATTATTTTACAATTAATGTAAATTTTAAATTTAAATATATTCACACACATGATTAATGATAATTACAATAATTACTAACCTTCTAAATCATGGAATAATATTTATAAGTAATTAACTCCAAAATTTAAAATTTAAAAAGTTATCATGAAAATATTTTCAAAATTATCAATTAATGAAAATAATTTTGAAAGTGGGAAATATAAATCAAATTCTAATGCCATTCAAGATATATATATTCAATCATCTTAATGACAAAAATTTATGATTTAACATTTAAAACCGAAAATAATAATTATCAATAAATTTTAAATAAAAATAATTACATAAATACATTTAGGGTTTCTAAACGGACGATTTAACTTCAACGGCCAAACGACCGCCTCGACCACCCACGCATCGACACGCACCGGCAGGTGAGTTAGTTGGCCCAGGTGCCGGAATGTGCAATTCCGCACCGACGCCTCGACGATGTCCACACGCTCGCCACCCCATTTTGGTAATTCATTTCGCTTTTCTACATTAATCGCAACTTTGTAAAGACGATTTGAGGCTCTAAAAAAAGTTAAAAATTCCTCGAATTTGACTTAAACATCAACAATATCATTATTGAACATGTCCACTGAATTTCATCAAAACACTTCTAGTTTTTGATTAAACCCAAAATAATCTAGAAATTCAATGAATTTTTCGAGTACTTAAAAAATTTAAAGTGCCCTGGATAAAATATAGGATGAACCTCAAAGGGTCATGAACACCTAGATTTACTTTCGTAATTTTTAATATCTAACTTCTGCAAAATCAAAAATGATTCTACCTCTTCAAAAATATAAATTAACTCAATTTTTAATCCTTTCTTACTATGAAAACAATTTTTTTTTTGCTAAACTCCCTTGCCTCGAGACTTTCGTGTTAATTAAAATAAAAATTGTCAATACATCGCCATTGGGAAAAATCCAAGAAAGCAAAATAAAACCTTAGATCAGATTCAAAAACCTTAGATCGTAGCTGTTAAGCGCGGGCTCAACTACCGAAACATGGTTTTTCTAAAAAATGTAAAATAAAATCCAACTGTAGTATAAAACGGCTATTGTGTAAATAAAATAACACTCCACAAGTCGGTGACCTTCAAAACTCCAACTCAAGTAAAACAAAACAAATGAATTAACAAACCCAAGTCATCAGCTGACATAGTGGAACACCCCTACTCGAGAGCGATAAAGATCTGCCTACATCCACCCTACGGATCGCTGCAGGAAGTGAGCGGGCGCTCCGCAAATACGCTTTAGCCACCTAATCAAATGAACGTTTTGTTCACTTTATCTGAAACAATTAAATAAGCATCAAATCATCAAAATCAATACATTGAAACGATTTATTCTGCAAATGCTGAAATATATATAAAATGGGTTGATTTTTCCATATTATATATTCATCAATTGGATATATAAATCATCAAATAATCAAATTAACTAATCAACTATAATAACACACAATCAAACTAGATAAAATACATCAAACTTGAGTAGGCTACGATACTCAATCAAGTAGAATCTAGTATGAATTTATTCAGCTTATAAACATTCATTCATACATCCCGGATCCTCAAATTAATGTATATTAATCTAAACACAAAAATATAAATGTATGAATACAAGAATTCTTACATTGCAACGGAAGCGAACGAACTCCAAATCCTCACAATCAACCCCGCGTGAAAGCCCCTTCAAAGTCCTCTCTCCAACACCGAAACGATGTCCAACACCGGAATGATGTCCTCTAGATCGCACACACCAAGCAGGGTGTCCAACCGGAAAGTACTTTGAACTCTGCCAGAGTTTGAAGATAAATTGGAAGAGAAAACTCTTCCAATTCTAATGTGAGGGGGCGGCTTTTGTAAGAGTGTGAAAAGCTGAGTTTTTTACGATTACGATAAAAACCTAATCCCCTTTAAATAATTAAGTCCTATATTCCACTCGTTAAGAAATCGCTTAACTCGTTAACTTATTTAATAACCTGCCCGTATGTGCATTATTATAATATTATTTGGGGTTAAGTTAAAATTATGATCGAAGCCGTTGTTAAACCGAGACGAGAAACTAAACCGAAAACCGAACGAGACCTTGCACAACTCTTGAAATATCTTGCACGAACTCCCATGTTAGCACTTCATCATTATCCATTCACCAACTCATCTTCTTCCTTTCCCAAAGCTAGGGCCGAACCCCCTCCCCTATTTTCCCTTGATTTTTTTCTTCCATTTTCTTCTCATTCTGCAAGCTTTTGGTCCCAAAATTTCTTGAGACTTTCCTGGTGTCATCTCAATACGCTTTTAAGGTAAGAAAGCTCAACCTTTGGAGCATTTCTTAATCTTGAGGATGTTTGACTTTGGTTTACTGAGTTTACCTTTGAGTTTGATATCGATACGGTATGTAACCGCCTATCTAAGCTTAGATTATAGTATAAGAGGTGATAATAATCGACATGGGTTGAAATATGTTGAGAATTATAGCTGACTTTTTGTTGACTTTTTTTCAAAATGGTTTTAATATGGTATAAGTGCACTCTTGGACTTTTATTATAGTTATTTCTGGTGCGAGGGTCATGATTATACATGACAGAGAATATTAGGATAAAATGAGTTTTGTAAGTTTGAGTAGTTAATTGGGTTTGAGATTAAAGATGGTTAGAAATGGGATGATTAGTTGTTAATATCGGAACTTTATGGCTTTTGGAACTAGTAATTGGAACTCAATCATTAAAATGGAAAGTTGCGAACTTAAAGTTGGAATAAGGTTATAATGGGAACTTTCGTTGGGTTATTTTGGGAGTATAAATATATAGGTAGAATGTTATATTACTAGTTGTATATTATAAGTAGTAATTATAATTTTGAATGTTTGTTTAGGCGTTGATCGTGGGAAGGTCCGCTGCTGCGACATGAGTTTTTATATGGGCCAAATGGCACAGTATCTATCTCATGGGCGCTGACATACTTGATTATAGATATGATGTGTATATATATGTGATTGTGTTAAATTATACGTTGAATATGCATCGTGGGTTGAAGCTTGGGTTGTGTCTATGGTCTGAGTCGTATAAAGCCGGGAGGTGATGTTGAGTCATATTGGGGAAGAGTTGTATATGAGTTTTGACGTGTTTGTCGAGTTGTATTGTCCGGTATTTGCCTTATACCGTATAAGCGTGGTGTTTAAGCCGCACTCGCACATTCGGGGTGATAGCTTATGTCGACGGGCATAAGTTTCTCCAATGCAGTTGAGGTTGATTGCGCGCATTGGGCTGTAGAAACCGGACTTATATCAGAGTTGTACTGGAAGCGTCGAGTTGATAGAGTTGCCGAGTTGATAAAATTATCGTTGATCGCTGCCGAGTTGGTTAGTTGTCGAAAGGCGATGTCGCCATTGTCGCTGATGTAGGCAAGGCCGATTGATTGTTGCGTTGTTATCAAGTAGTCTTTCTTGAAATGTACGTATGATATTGTTCATTGTCATCATCTTGGAAGTTGCTCCCTGCTTAGTGACAAATTTATAGAACATATGTAAATGATAATGAAATTGGCTAATGACTTCGTATTAAGATCTTAAGTGGGAATAATATTATGTACTACTTATTCATCGTATAATATCACCTACTTTGGTACACTATCAAGGTGATTGGAGGTTAATTTGCCTTGATATATTCATTCATGCCTTACACTTATTCGGTGGCTGCAATTTCATTGCTAGTTGTGTGGTGCCGTCTGCCTTTGAGCTTGTCTCAAGCGTTTGTGCTTTAGAGCTTAGGGTGAGTCGGGCGGGTGGCGCTTGATCCTCACAGCCTCATTATTTTGCTCGGGTTGTAGCTCGTTGTCCGTGATAGTTGTTATTTCGGATTCTTTGCCGCCGCATGTCGATATTTTGTACTGGAGTTAGCGTTGCATGCCGTTCCTATTCCGTGGTCAGAATACCACGACGGATTCATTTTCTTAAAAAATTGTTTTATCCGTCAGATAATCGCTTTATCGAGTCATTGTGAAGACACGTGTCTTTAAATTTGAGTCATCCATCGATTGGGGCGACTGGGTGTCCGTGATTTGGGACGCATTCTAACCTCACGGGCGTATGACCCGGGGCGGTCGCTATAATTTTGGTATTGTGAAACAGTAGGTTTCATATTCTCAGCGGTTCGCATAAGCATGTGGTTCATCCGGTCATAAGTATTTGAGTTGTCAAGTTAAGTCTTTCTTGGAGTCTAAGACTTTCTTTCATTTTCAGACTATCGGTGATGTACCAAGAGTGGAGACGCGTAGAAATGACCCATGCCGCCGATCGGCCCGTGGTGTAATCGAGGCCTGCAGGTAGCCTGGGGAGTGCCAGGCCGACACGGAGTCGCTGGGCGCGAGCTGGGGCCTACAAGGAGCAACAGTCTGGAGTGCACCTCATTTCAGTTGACCAAGTTGCTGGGATGAGTCAGATGTCGTAGGAGGATTTTGCATACGCATCAGACGGCAAATGAGGCCGATATTTGAGTAAGCTAATCGTTCCTCAAGAGATCCCCAAAGTTCTTTTAAGGGTTCACTGATTGACGCCATCGAGCTTATTAGAGATTTGGAGACCATTTTGGGAGCCTATGGATATTGGTAGGCGTAGCCGAGGGTCAAGTTCTCCGCCACTTGGCTGCATCGCATTTAGCCACAAGGACAAGGGTAACCTACGACTATCTCTCTCGATCGCCAGAGGGAGTGACCAAAGCGACTTGGGGAGAGCTTGTAGCGCTGTTTAGAGAATTATTGTACGAAAATTCACATGGCTACTTTATAGGATCTCGATTTTGATGACTCAAAGCGATCGATCCGCTGAGGAGTAAGCAGAAAGCGATTTAGCCAGTTATGTCACGCTTTCCAAATTGCATAACTGACCTAGGAAGCGCAGGATCGACGTATCCGAGACGGGTTGATACGAGATTCGCCACCATATCCTTGATGACTTTTACCGCTTTCCACGAAGCCGAGGAACGCCGCATCGAAAGCAGAGGAATTGCCGAGCCTCGAGGCCGAGGTCGCAAAGAGGGCAACGACAGAGGTAGTCGCTACGCATGGATCATCTAGTTCTGAGGTTCCGCAGGAGGATCTTTCAGCCGACTCGCCCAGCCTGTAGTCGCTTGGGCAATCCGCTCGGCCGAAGCTATTCTCAGCCTTCTCTCCGCACGGTATGTTCGTTTAGACTGGATTCAAAGGCGTGTCACCGTGGTTCTCGAGCGATATTCGAAGCCTACTGGTGCGCATGTTACAGAATGAAGGATCGCCGGAGATGATTTGCTTTCGATGTAACCAGCCTACACATACGGTAGATTGTCCTCAGATTCCGTAGAAATGTATGAGCGCATATCTTCAACAAAGACAGCCAAGAGATGAGGGTACCTGTGGTTGCAGGAGGACGATTTGGAGGCCGCGAGGTCGTGGTCATGAGTCGGGAAGCATCTGTGGGAGACAGCAGTTTTAGCGGTGTCGGGCAGAGGCTTTATCAACGCCACCAAATATGAGGCATCGACACTCGAGGTCACATACGACCTTTTGTTGTTATTTGATACAAAGGCTGTACTTTTTGATTCGAGCTACTCATTCTTTATTTTGTGCTTGGGATACTTCTACCTTATGTCGGAAGTCTTTACTTGTTCGCCTTTAATATTACGACACCAAATTGGGAGTGTCGGCCGAGGTTGACATGTATATGTAGATTGTCCCTAAGAGCGAGTAATCACTGTGATCTACCGCTTGAATCGGGTAGATTTTGGATCTTCGAATGGACTGTCAGTACCATCACGCCAAAATTGACCGCCACCGCAAGGAGATTATTTTTTGCTAGTCCACGCACTGATGTCGCTTGGAGCAGATAGTAAGTTGCTTGTTATCAATTTTTATTTCTATCGCAAAACCGCAAAGCTTGGATGCAAGAAAAGGTCAGGCCGGGTATCTGTGGTATGCCATTTACCTGAGCAGGCGAGAAATGTTGTAGGATGCGCAAGTTGTTCGTGCGAGTACGCCGATGTTTTTCCCGGAAGAACCGCTGTGCTTACCACCGGCAGAAGTGAGTTTCGCGACGAGGGGGCTCCTGCACGCACCGATTTCATTGCACGATGGAATCGCTCCAGCAGAAGTCGGCAGAGTCAGCACTCGCCGCAGCAGCCTGACAAGTGGGGTTTGTCGCACTGAAAGCAAGCTTTCCCGTGCACCCAGCTCGCTTTGTGAAAAAGAAAGACGGCATTGAGGTTGCCAGACGACTAATGCAGCTTGAATGCTTAATTATCAAGAACCGCTTATCCGCTGTCAGGATATGATTTATTTGATTACTGAAAAAGCTGCAGTATTTTCAAGATTGATTCGAGATCCGGTACTACCAAATGGTGATTGCGAGGTAACATCAAATCGCCTTTCGATCCAAAAGGCACTATGAGTTTATGGTAATACCATTCGTCAATTAACGCACCGGCTGTGGTTCATGGATTTAACGAACCGCGTTTCGGGGGAGTTCCCTGATAAATTTGCATTGTGTTTATTGATGATACTCCATCTACCGAGTGACGGGGAGTGAGTACCTAAAGCCACTATGGATCATGGCCGAGACATTGGAAAAGACCACCAGACGCCAAGTTTTAGCAATGAATTCCGGGCTCAGAGGAAAGGCTTGGGCCATGTTATATCAGTGGAAGGTATTTTAGTAGAGACCCCGAAGGTGGAGGCCGTGGAGTAATTGGGAGCGACCTAATCGGTAAAGTAGAGTTTCTTGGCTCGTCATTACAGAGGTTTATCGAGATTTTCGATCGCGAATTCATGACCAAAGTTGACTGTAGCGGAGTTCCCTTTATTTGGGGATAGTGATCGAGAGATGCCCAAGGAGTTGAAGGCAAAGTTGACTACCGCACCGGTTTCAGCCATCCCTGCTCCTGTGAGGGTTTCAGATCTACAAAGGATGTCAGCACTGCGGGTCAATGCAGGTTGACACAGAAGAGTGATTTTATGCTTCTATAGCTGAGAACCATGAGACCTACCCTAATCTATGATCTGAGTTGGAAGCGATTGTTTTGCATCGAAGTTCGGCATTACTTGTAATGGGGTTACGCCGTATTTTCACTAATAAAAATGTCCAAGTACCTAATGACGCAGACCCGAATTTGAGGCGAGAGGAATGGAGTTTATCAACAATATGATGTGACAATCGAATATCACATGGGGAAAGCGAATGTAGTAGCAGTATGCTCGAGTCGGAAGGGAAAAAGTCAAGGAGCCAAAAAAGAGATGAAGAAATTGAGTCGAGCCGAGACAAGTGTAAATGGGCGAATATGGCTTACGTAGCGTTCACGGTACTTTTGATCGTATCTTGGAGCTGCAGATGAGAAGTTTAATATCAAAAGAGGGAAGTAAAGAATGGGGACATGTGAGGATTTTACGGCCGACGCAGAGCTGAAATGGAGGTATGGACGGGCAGTTATGCGCACCGTATTTGACGAAAGGCCAAGAAAGAGATTCTTGACGAGGCTCATAATGCTTCTTATAACATGCATCCTGGTAGCACAAAGATGTACAAGGATTTGAGGTTGACTTACTAGTGGCCGGAATGAAGAGAGAAATTGCCAAGTTCGCGGCGAAATGTTTCTGCCTGGCTGTGTGAAGTGCAGAAAGATGTATATCCCAAGCAGATTTGCAAACTCTTCCTATTCTCGGTTGACGCTGGGAGAATATTACCATGGACTTTGTATTTGGGCCTTTGTGGTCAGCTGAGGTACGAAATGACGGGATCTCAAAGGACTGTGACAGGTGTCAAGTCGGCTCATTTCGTACCTATTGGGATTCATCACGGACCTAAAAGTTGGGCCGGGTGACAGATGCTGACGGGGACAGAAGACCGCACGGGGTCCCGGTGTCGATCATTTCCCAGACGCAATGCGAGATTCACCTCGAGACTCCGGAGGGTTTCCGTGAGGCGCCCGGGACTGTAGAGTGGAGTCGAAAGTACATCTTTCCATCCCCAAACACGGGCAATCCGAGAGAAACAATCCAGACTTTGGAGGATATGCTTCGCTCACAGGTTCTCGAAGTTTCTCGTGGGAGCCGCACATCTTCACCAGCACAAGGAGAGAAGGGTACTGTGAAGTGGTGAGAGGAGGATCGATTTGGAGGCCGCGAGGCTGTGGGAAACGGGAGTTGAAAGTACACAGGAGTCGCACCCAGTGGCTGCAGCCAGCGCCGGGCAGAGGCCGATCAATGCCGCTACTCGCCAGTATACCTGATATTCCGAGGTCAGGATGTGTACTTTGTTGTTATATGGCTGTAGGCTAGGTACTTTTGACTCTCCGATATCAAATTTTTATTTCCTGAAGTTTTCATGGATATCTTACCTTTTGCTGAGTCTTTACTTGTTCCCCTTAATATTATGACACTAGTTGGGAGGTCGGCCGAGGTTAGACATGTATATAGAGATTTGTCCCTTAAGAGTATAATCAATTGTTAGTTGTGGATCTACTCCGCTTGAATTGGTAGATTTTATCTTTGGCCTTGGGAACGGATCGTTTCTGGGAGACATCACGCCAAAATTGACTGCCACCACAAGGAGATTATTTTTGCGAGTCCGGGTAGACCAGATATTGTGTTTGAGGGAGATAGGAAGATTCTACCATCAAGTTTTATTTCGACACTGGGAGGCCGTAGAAGTTGGACGGGCAAGGCTGCTTCCGGTATCCTGCATGGGGTCGATTTGGAGAGAGAGTGAGAACAAAGTTGTGAGGACGCCAAGGAAGGTTCGTGAGTATGTCAATGTTTTTCCAATGGAAAGGCCAGTTTACCAACGTATAGGAGAAGTGGAGCTTCATAACAGGTAGTTCCGGCATCGCACCGATTTCTATCAAGGCCAGATGTGAATGGCTCCAGCAAAGTATCGAGAGTCAAGACTACTCAGAACCTCTTGGATAAGGGGTTTGTCGACCGAGTGGCCCAAAGGTACCCGCCCGCTTTTGTGAAAAAAGAAAGATGGTACGTTGAGGTTGTATCGACTACACGCAGCTGAATAAAGCGCACTACTGCTAACCGCTATCGGTTGCCGGTGATGATGACTTATTTGACTACCGAGGCGCCGCAGTATTTTCTCAAGATTGATTTCGAGATCCTGCAATGAGATTAAGAGGGTGACATTCTCAAATCAGCCTTTCGGGATCCTGCTGTGCATGAGTTTATGGTGGTAACGCCAGTTGGTCGACTAACGCACCGCCAGCTGCTCATGATTTTAATGAACCAGGTGTTTCGGGAGTTCCCGATAAATTTTTTGATTGTGTTTATTGGATGATATTCCGATCTACCTGAGTGATGTGGAGGAGCACGAGAGACACTTGAGGATCGAGTTGGAGATACATCGACGAAGCACCACTAGTACGCCAAGTTTAGTAAATGTGAATTCTACTGAGAAGATGCCTGGGCCATGTTATATCCTATAGCGATTTGTGTGACCCTAGAATATGGAGGTCAGGAGTACTGGGAGCGACCTACGAGTGTGACCGAGGTGAGGAGTTTTGGCCTGGCCGGCATTACGCGAGGTCATCGAGACTGATCGCGACCCGATGACCAGTCGACTGTAGCCGAGTTCCCCTTTATTTGGGATTTGGTGATCAGCAGTAGATGTTTTAAGGAGTCAAGGTAAAGTTGACTACCCACCTGCTTTTAGCTTTACCATCCGGTTCTCGTAGGTTTCGTGATCTGCCGATGCTCGCACTGCGGGCTGGGCCGCGTGGTCATTTGCACTAGAGAGCGATTTCTTATGCTTCTCGGCCGAACTATGAAAGGAACCATTCGACCCATGATCTTGAGTGGCAAAAGTGATTGTTTTTTGGCATTGAAGCCGCGAGTAATATTTGTGCGGGGTTAGATGCCGCATTTTCACAAATCACAAAGTCTCAAGCACTTTACCACGCACTGACCTGAGGCGTATGGCATGGATGGAGTTTATTGGGTCAATTATGATGCTTACACCGATATCACCGGGAAAGAGAATGTAGTAGTAGATGCCTGAGTCGAAGCGGAAAAGTGAAGGAGCCAAAAGCATTTAAGCAAATTGAGTCGAGCTGATACCGGCAAAGAATGCAAGTAGCTTGGCTGCTTATGGCACTGACGTGTACTTTTTTGATCGTGATCTTGGAGTTGCAAAGAAGAAGACGGTAAGCTACGTATCATCGTGAGGGAAGCAAAGAACGGGGACAGAGAGGATTTATGGTTGATGAGCTTGAAATGCGAGGATGGACGGCAAGCATGTGGTACCATATTCGATGAGTCAAGAAAAGAGATTCTTGACGAGGCTCATAATGCTTATAACATGCATCCCGGTAGCACAAAAATGTACGTGGATTTGAGGCTGATTTACTAGTGTCGGGAACGAAGAGAGAAATTGCAGAAGTTCGTGGGCGAAAGTGATTTGCTGCAAACTCTTCCTATTCCCAAGAGACGCGAGTAATATTACCATGACTGTGATTTGGGCTTCCTAAAGGCCAGGCTTAAATGAATGGATCCGTGATTGTGGGATAGGCCATCGAAGTCGGCTCATTTCTTACTCTATGAGATTCACCGATGCACTACAGAAAAGTTAACAAGATTTATTTTAATAGATTGCGAGATCAGATGGGGTCCCGTGTCGATTATTTTGCATCAAGGATGCTGCAGATTCACCCGAGATTCTCGGAGGGGTTTCCGTGAGGCGGCTCAAGTGAGGAAAGAAAAGTCGAGTCCCCGTTATGTTGGACCACGGAGATTCTACAGAGCAATCTTAGCTTACCACAGCGCCACTGAGTTGAACAGACCACAATCTATTCCACTTATCCATCCGCTTAATCATCATCATCGCTTCTTTCTTTTTCCCTACGCCGTCGGCCCCCTCCCTATTTTCCTTTGAATTTTTTCTTCCATTCTCTCTTCCCCATCTCAAAGTCATCCTAAAATTTCTCGGAGAGTTTCCCCCAGTCATCCTCACGCTTTAAGGTAAGAAAGTTCGAACCTTTTGAGTATTTCTTGAGTTTGGTGGATGTTGACTTTTTGGCAATTATTGAGTTGACTTTGCTTTGATATTTAAGTAGTGACATGTAATCTTCATTCAAGCTTAGATTGGTAAAAGAAAGTATAATAATCGACGGGGTTAAAATATGTTGAGGATTATAGTTGACTTTTGTTGACTTTTTCTAAATGGTTTGAATATGGTAGAAGTGTACTTCGACTTTATTAGGTTGTTTTGTGCGTTAAGTTGTGATTTATATAAGGATTAGAATATTAGGATAAAATGAGTTTTGGAAGTTTGAGTAGTTAATTGGGCTTGAGATTGTTATGTTGGAAATTTGATGATTAGTTGTTAATATCGAACGTTAGGACTTTGAAACTGAATGAATCCGATCATTAAAATGGAAAGCTACAGACGTTTCTGGAATAAGGTTATAAAAGGGAACTTTTTGTTAAGTTATTTCTTGGGGAGGGATGATAATGATTAAATATATAAGTAGAATGTTATATTACTAGTTGTATATTATAAGTAATTTTGAATGTTTATTTAATCGCTGGGACGTGGAAAGTGTCCGTTGTCGTATCATGCTAGTTTTATATAGCTAACCGAGGCGAAAGTATCTATCTCACGGTAAGTTATCATAATATTTGATTATGGATATGTGTATGTGTATATACGGATCTGTGTTAAATTATATGTTGAATATGGCTGGCCGAAATGTTGTCGCCATGTGTGGTCTCAAATGAATGATAGTGTTTCTGAGGCGACGCTGAGTCGTATTAGGAAAGAAAGCTACATGGAAGTTTGGTTTTTGTCGAGTTGTATTGTCCGGTAATTTGCTTGCATTGCTATTTATTCGGGTGATTTTTGCTTCGTACTACACCAGTTGATAGCCATGCTCCACGCAAGTTTCTCCTGCGTCGGTGCCGATTATATGCCATTAGTTGCAGAAACCGACTTTATACTGAGTTTCATTGTGTTGTCGTAGCCGCAGTTGGCTGAGCGCCGAGTCGATGTAGCTGTTGTGTCACTGGCCGATAAAATTGTCGGTGCTGATCGTGTTGCCGAGCTGGTTAGTCAGTTGAGCCGCGATGTCGCCATTGTCAGCCGACAGAGTAAGGTCGAAGGACGGCGCATATCGCAAATTTTCGAACGCACGTATGTGATTGGGTGGATTATCATCATTTTGGAATGTTCTACTACTCGATGAATTTATGAACATACAAAATATAATGAAATTGCTAATGACTTCATATTAAAGATCTTAAGTTGAAATAATATTATGTACCACTATCTATCGTGAGGCAATATCACCTACTTTCAAATACCTATCGCATTGGCGTTAATTTCATTCTTGAGATATATATTCATTCACGCCTACACCCTATTCACATGGGCGCAATTTCATCGCTAGGGTTGACAGGCGCCGTTCATCTCCGTGATTTGTTCGGCTTTTGCGTTTTGTTTCAGTGAAATGGGCGGACGGCAATGATCCTCACAGCTTTATTTTGTTGGATTGTAGTTGTCGCCCATAGTCGTTTATTTTGAGATACTAATAGAGTCGATATATCAGTACCGAGCGTCAGATGGGGTTGACGCTGCTACGCATAGAATACCACGACGGATCTTCAAAAAGTTGTTTACCACATACTTTTTATCGGAAATGTTCAGCCTTTAAATTCGAGTCATCCATCACTATGAATCTAAGGTCTGGTGATTCGGGGACGATTCTAACTCAGGGTGTAACACTAGTATGTCATGTTACAGTTGATAACCTACTATCGATCGATTCAAAATTTATGCAAGGTCGCTGCTTGGATTTAAGAATAATAAGTCTCGATACTAAGAGATGTTTCTGTGAGACTAAGTATTAGCATGATAGTTTACTTTTGGCTAAATTTATTTTATAAGTGTTTAGCATGATAGTTTACCTGATTCTCGTTTGTCTTTATTTCTTACTTATTTTTGTAGAATTATACTGGCTACCACTACTACTACTCCCTAAGAACTGGCTGGCCAAAGACTTGAAAAGTTGTGTCGAATAACTCGACTTACCTAGTTGGTCCCGAAACTTGAGAATCATTCTCTGCTAGCAGAGAACTGAATACGTGTTTAACAATATATTCCTTCCAAACCTAATGATAGTGCCTCCCATCGGGAAAAGTGGATCCCACAAAAAAGCACAAGTTCATTGATGTCCAATGTCTCATGCTTTTCCACATGGAACCTTGCTCCAAATTAATATGAAAGTGGCAAAAGATATGACATATACCGGCAACTTGGAGGAATTATTCGAAAGTGAAGCTAGAACGAGATATGACACGGTTCGTGTTTCCGTGGACAAAGCAGTTCTGGGAATGGACAGCCGCAAAGCCCCCTCATATCATTGGGACGATTGGCTCGGCCGATCGACTCAACGCCATACTGTCTCTCAAGAACCGGCCGCGATCTCATCCCAAGTCTCTTCCTGCATAAATCTCGCTTGTCGCGAACTTCAATATGCACAAGTTTGAGTCAGTTTCAAAGAAATGCCTTAGAGATCAATGTAATCGCCGAGACGAATCTGGGTAAGACTGTATCTTTACTCCTCTTGTTTCTGGGTGGTCCAAAACAAGAAGAATTCAAGAAGAAGAAGTTTGCCAAAGAAAGCCATGGTTCGGAATCCCAAAGTTGCCGGACGCGAGAACACTAGGAAGGATGACAAATGCTATTATTATGTGGAACCCAGGCTCTACCTGAAGCCGACTGCGAAGTTCACAGATGATAGAAGAACGGTCTCATAATTCACCAAATTTTACTAGATATGTTATCAAGTTTTTACAACTTCTAATTCTACTTCATGGTGCTAGACAGGTCAGGGTTCTCATATTTGTACACTCAGCAGAACTCAAGTCAAGCAAGGTAGTTAATTTTAAAGAGGGAAACGGATCTACGCGGCGGAAATTCGCCGCGTTGTCGCGCCTCGCAGAGGGATCCATCATTTAAATTTGCCCACGCCTTGCTTTGAACTTATCTCGTTTATTATGTACCGCAATTGGGCAGAATATTATTTCTCGCTTTCTGCTTTCAATACCCATGGATTTTCATTTTCAATGCATCCCACGCACTTAGATCAGCCTGTGAATGCGGCAAGATTTGGTACCGCTTCAAAATGGTCTATTCGCTTTAGACATGATTATCGAGTCGCATAACATAAACTTAAACGGAATAACCCTAATGACTTAAACCAAAGATAACCACGCAGACGGGTCATATTAACGAGAACCTAATCAAGAAACTCCACTGTGGATACTTTGAAGGTTTCGATTATGGAATCATACGATAAGCGTGAATCTTACTCGGCAAATGACTAAAGCACCTCTTCACCGACTCAACGAAAGCGGGCAAAAGTTTCGAGTTATCGAGATCATAATACTGCCAAGGGGCCAAACGAACACATCCGCAAAGAGAGGTTATAACTACTTCCAATACTTCTATCGATGATTACATTAGATACTTTTTGTGTATCCGATGGTACACAAACACGAGTCCTTTCGAGAAATTCATGAGTTCCAAATGAAGAAACCAATCGAACAAGACAATAAAGATTCTCCGATCCGATGGGAAAGCGGAGAATATTTGAGTCACGAGTTCAATACTCATCTTAGAGAGAGTGTGGTATTGTTTCACAACTCTGGCCCAAGCAATGCTACAAGATAATGAAGGTCTGAAAGAAATCTAACTCTTCGAGCATGGTTTGGTCTATGATGAGCCTATTCCGATTCACTGTTACTTTCTCGGGGATATATTTCTGGTTACACTTACCTTTTAAATATCCAACAAAGTCGCAATACAGAGAAAACTCCCCATGAATTGTGGTTTGGGAAGATTCCCAAGTTGGAATTTTTCTCGTGATTCGGGGAATAAGCTTATCTTAAGAGATTAACAAAAGGATAAACTTGCGCCCAAAATCCGATACACGCTTATTTCATAGGATATCCAAAGGACAGCTTGGTTACATCTACCTAAAGCAATTTAGAATAAAATCTTCATTGCTAAGACAGAGTTCCTTGAAAAGGAATATCCGTCCCATGATTGGCGCACGGTGTTCATCTCGATCAAGCTCAAGTTGATAAAGTCAATGCCGATGCATCTAATGAGAAGCATACGACGCACTGCAAGAATCGACACCTTCTTTCATGTACATCCAGCTTCGATCCACGTGAAGTCAGGAAGAACCAACCTTGCAGGAGTCCAACAGATCGCCACAAAACCGTAGCGCCTGTACGCGAAGCCTTCATCATTGAAAGCGATTTAAGCTCCACTTTATAAAGAAGCGAATAATTGAAGCAAGTGATGCCGAAGGCGGAAAATAGCCATGCACCGAGATGATTATATATACTGCTGTCAGTCCTTGTCGGATTTACCAAAATGGGGTTCGCCTATCAATGTAAATGGGTATTTAAGAAGAAAATACGAGAGCAATGAAATCATGTTTTCAAAGCGACTCAGGGCTTAAAGGTTTCAAAAAGTTCACGCGTGACTATGACGAAACCTACTGCCAAAGGGCTACGCCAAGTCCGATAATCTTAGGTATCACAGATTTACATCATAAATATGGGCAAATGGATGTAAAGACTATCAATGGAATTAGAGGAGGATTACAGATATGGTACAACCTCCGTGTTTTACATGTCCTAAAGGACCTAAGAAGGTATGCAATTTGCAAAGATCCATTTATGGTCTTAAGCAACAATTACACTTAAATCTACGCTTTTAATAAATCAATGAAAGATTTTAAGTTTCAATTACAATCTAAGAAGAATTCCGTATGCAAGCAAGTCAGAGTTACGTATCATTCATATTATGCCACTTATTATACTTATCATTGGAAACAACGTAGAGTTACCGAATCTACCAAGATTGGTTGCGTAAATATTTCAATGAAGGACTTAGGAGTAAGCAATAATATATACTTGAATAAAGATCCACCGAGATCGGGCCATAAGGCTAATTGACTTTAATATGACACCCATGTGAATAAGTAATTTAAAGGTTCAACATGAGTAATTCCAAGAAGGATAATCTCCCCATGACATGGAGTTCAACTCAAGAAAGCACGTTGTCCCACTACTAGCGCCGGCATTTAACAAAATGAAGGATGTACCTTATGCCGCTATAAGATCCATCATGTATGCCATGTTGCGCACTAGACCCGACGTGTCTTATGCACTAAGTGTAACCAGAGATTGCTAACCTGTGTGAAAGCCACCGATTACAAAAGGAAGTGCATCTTGAAGTATCCTCGAGAAGTTAATTCAACATGCTGCATATGGTGGAGATGACACGAGTAGTTACCGTGGCACACCTGCCATTTCTTCAAATCGATGTGAGACTACTACCGCTCCTGCGCCTGCATGCATTTTGTCTCAACGTGAACACTATTCGAGGAGTTCCAAGGTAGTACTATTGCCGATTCTACCATTGCATCTCGAAAGACATCGCAGTCATTCGAAGTAAAGTCGAATGTTGGATTAAGAAATTCGTGACCGGTACTGTGTGGGGCATCTAGCATCGGTGGACCAGCCGTGAGTTGTTGCGGACAATATCGGGGCGAGAAGCTCAAGCTAAGGAACCCCAGCACATCACAACCAAGAACGTATCTCCGTAAAGTATCACCTACTGGGAGATATGCTTAATGAGGCGATATCAAAGTATGTAAAGTAGAAACAGGTTAATTCCCCGTCGAATTCCCTTTACCAAAAACCAATTAAAAGTGATGATGGAAGATGCAACGAACATAGTCTTAGACGCATTTGCCGCAGTTGGTGTTGCATTGCTGAGTCAAGATGTATCTATTATGGGCATGTGAACAAATATATGAATATCGTTGCTTCTTATATTCTAGTATACTTGTTTGCTACGCCTATAGGTTTTAAATTTACATAATATACATGTATTGTATCCGATGAAAGTGAAAGTTAAACTGTGAGGCTAGTCTATTTTTTCTAAAAAAGTGCAACATGAATTGTTGATTACACCTCTTCAAGCCTAGAAACATAGATACCAAGTGCCTTTACGATGTTTGAGCAGTTAGGCAAACAAGCATTATATGACTAACATGGTGATTGCTTAGTGATCAACTTTGATCACGTTAGCTCATGGGACTGTGATCACTACGGGCTGCCGGTCCTGACTCGGAGTTGGTATTTAATCGAAACAAATTTATAGAAGATATGTATATCTCTGTGTCCTATGATATTTGTTTAGAATTTTAGGTTCACAAGCTCAGATTTTGACTATGACCAAACGTCACAAGTCGATTATAACTAAGATATGTCATGTCACACAAAATAGCTGTGAAGGATAGATATTGATATATTGGGAGGGATTTTCCACCCCGATATACAAGTGAAGAAATCTCAGCCTCTCACACGCTTGGTACCGACGTTTAAGGGACGCCTATAAATGCTTATTCACCATACTCGAGTAAAGCAAAGTTGTGGGCGCTTTCATGACACACTTTATGGTTAGCCTACGACTGTGAGATCGCGTGATAAAGGAATTGTAAGATAATCGCCCAAGGGCAAGCTGGAGCGTTGGAAATCAATGAGAATTGATTCCTTTATTGTGCCATGATAACATGGTGACGTAATTCATTTTTACTGCTTGGTTAAATGAGATTATCGTAACTTAGTGTTCACCTTAGGTATATTACTAGTGGGTTCTCATGATAATTTAAGGTTATGAACGTTGTTAGATCTAGTCATTAATCATTATAATAATAGTACTGTCAATTATTATTATTATACAACTTACTATTATCTCGAGCCTAAAAGGTCACACACATACAATGATATTCTAATAATATTTTCAAGTAAATTTGAAAATTTAAAATAGACTTGTATATCGAGAAATGTATCTCTGTTATTTATATATTTGTCAGCTATATGTTGATGAACATCAATTGGTTAAACTTGCAAGTTTAATCCATTGCTAATTAAGATTGATGAATAACTTGGATAGTTATTCGATAGTTACCGTTAGTATTTTAATTGACTTGTTAAGTTAATTAAAATAGAACAACTCACTCAAGAACTCCTTAAATATTTAATTGGGCTCATAACGGCTCCAATGGTTAACGAGTTAAACCGATTTCTTAACGAAGTCAGTTTAACGAAAGTGGAATTTGGGACTCGTATTTAAAAGAGGGGATTAGGTTTTTTTCATAATCATAAAAACTCAACCTCCCCTTCTTAGAAAGCCGCTCTCCCCATAGAATCGAAGTGTTTTCTTCCAATTTCATTTCATCTCTTCAAACTCGGCAAGTTCAAGTACTAGGTTCGCTTCCTCGTGCGCGCTACTGCAATAACCCGTTCGCACTAATATCACCGTAATAAGATACTAGTTGCTAGGTGGATTATTTTGAGAAGAAATCAAAAGTTTCAAGTTGAATAGTCGAGCAATACAAACGAATCGGTCATTGTGGTACATTTTGGTATTTAGAATTTTAAGGTCAGAATCAAACGGTAATGATATTAGTTGGGTGGTACTATAATTTGAGGGTAGAAATGTTGATGTTTGGAAGTTAGTTGTCGAGATAAGTTAAAACGGGAAGTATCGATTGAATTAAAACGATCGGGGTTTCACCACATAAAACTATTGGGCCAACCCATTAAACCCATAAACCAACCCAAGGCCCAAAAGACAAGGCATCAGCCTTCTTCTCATACTGGCGTCAATGCCTCCTCAAATTTCTTTCTCCCATTTCTCTCTTCCATCTCGCAAGCTTGACCTCAAATTTCTTGAGAGTTTCTCCTCACTATCCTTTCATCTAAGCAAAAAGGTTCCATCTTTTAGTATTTCAAGTGAGTTTCTGCCGAGTTGACTTTGTATTTTTGATTTTACTACAATCGATTCTTTGGGCCCTAAATTAGTTGTTTTGAGTTGAAGTTGCTTTTGGATGAGTAATTCGTGGTGTTTGTGTGGACGTTGACTTTGGGGATTTAGCTGATTTTGGATTTTGTGGGTTATTATTGCTTATAATTATTATCTAGCTTAGATTATAGCATGGTGGTATTTATAATAATCGACAGTAGAAAGATTGGGTATAGTTGAGTTGACTTTTGAGTTGACTTTGGGTTGACTTTTCCAAAGTGTTGTCGAGAGTATAAATATGTTATTGACCTTATTGTGATTATTTTGGAGGTGAAAATTATGATTAAGTCATGGGGCGAATATATGTCAAATTAGTTTTATTAGATTTGGGTAGTAAATAGGCTTTGGGATTTGAGGTTGTTAGAAAATGGGTTTAGTTAGTTGAAAAGTTAATATTTTCAAAGGACAATTGGCTTTAAAACTTAGTATATTTTAAGAGTGTGTTACGATTATGGGATTTAGTCGATAGTTGAAATTGTCCATTTTAATTGTCATTGAAACATAATTAGCCATCTATACTTAAGTTATCAATTTGTAACTAAAATGGGTTGAAAAGTTAGGAATGGAATTAAGATAAGGATTAAAATTGTTATGAGTAGTAATTGTATTTTCGGCAAGCTGATTAGACGCTGAAAGGGAAAGGCACTTGACCGATTAGACGAGACGCTTATTGCTAACTGCGAGTACCGATCTCACGGGCGCCACATTGGCGCACTTACTTTATTGTGTGAAACATGTCATCAGGGTATGATTATGGAGAGAACAGTATGCTTTTGACATTGTCAGTATGATTGGCGCGTGATTCATTCGTGAGCCATGATACGACGCGTGATTGTATTTCCGTCGCATTGGAAGATTCGCTTGAGGTAAGTAATAGCTTGAACTCCCAACTTACGCTTTTGTTCGGTGGCCTCACGGCACTTTTGCATTTTCTCGTGACCTTGTCGGCATTTCGAAGTTCGCGGGCCTTGTTGGCACTTTCAGATTTCCGTGGCCTTGTCAAGTGGTTTCCGATTGATTTATGATCGCGAAGCAATACGTAACTGAACGAAGTACAACAG